>CAUYLG010007709.1:0-66815 GCA_963573385.1 Cacajao melanocephalus
TTTATCCACCTGTCATCTTTGTAATTGCCGACTTTCAGATTGGGTCTGAGTGGACGTCTGGCTTGTTGGTGATGAAGTTTTTTCTGTTTCTTAGTTTTCCTTCGGCGGACGCCCTTTCCCCACAGAGCTAGGCCTTCCCGGGTTCAGCTGTGCTTACTGTGAAACTCTCGGTCCTCAGTGCTTCCAATTGCTGTTCTCCTTGTGGGGATGGGACCAGCTAAGCCCGACTCAAAGGGCACCCAGTCCTGTATACTCCGCACCGAGAAGCGCTGCGCCGCACCGGCCAAAAGAGTCGCACTGGCAACCTGTGTAGCTCCTCCGCTGGGTAGCTCCCAGTTTGGGGGCAACAGAAATTCATCTGAAATTGCGGCGTCCACTTGCTCTCTGTGCTTTCACTGGGAGCTACAATCCTGAGCTGTTGCTAATCTGCCATCTTGGATCTCTCTCCTTATCTAATAGTTTTTTGATGAATTCCTTAAAATTATCTGTATATGAGATTTTATTACCTGCTAAAAGAGATCATTTTACTTCTTTCTTTCCAGTCTGAATGCCTTTTTATTTTTTTCTCTTGCCTGATTGCATGTCTAAAACCTCCAGTACATCGTTAAATAGAAGTAGTTAGACAGCCAATATCTTTGTCTGATTCCTGATGTTAAAAGGTAAAGCATCCAGTCTTTTACCATTATGGTGTTAGCTGTGCATTTTTTGTAAGTTTTCTTTTATCAGTTTGAGGAAGTTCCCTTCTATTTCTAGTTTGTTGAATGTTTGTTAAGTGGCATAAAAGCATGTTGGATTTTGTCAAATGCTTTTTTTTCTATTGAGATAACCACGCGATTTTTGTCTTTTATTCTATTAAGATGGTATATTACATATACTGATTTTTTGATGTTAATCCAATTATACATTATTGGGATAAATGCCATTCATTCATGGTGTGCATACCTTTTTAAATATTCCTGGATTTCATTTACTAGGTATTTTTTGAGTATTTTTGCATATATATTCATTAGGGTCTATAGTTTTCTTGTGATATATATTTGGTTTCAGTGTCAGGGCAATTCTAGCCTCCTAGAATGAACTGGGAAGCAGTCTCTCCTTTTTTCATTTTTAAGAGTTTGTTAAGGACTGATTTTTTTTTTTAAAAAGTCTTCTTTAAACATTTGGTACATTTCACCAGTGAAGCCATCTCTTCCTGAGCTTTTCTTTGTGGAAATATTTTTAATTATCAATTTAACCTCTGTAATTATTATAAGTTTATGCTAATTTTAAAATTCTCCCTGAGTTGTTTTGAAACTTGTTTTATGACCTAACATATGGTCTATAATTGTTGCCTAATATGTTGGCATACCATTATAAACATTATTCATAATATTCCTTTATAATCTTATTTCTGCAAAGTTGGTAGTAAAGTCACTTTCTTATCTTAGTGATTTGAGACTACTTTCTTTTTTCTTGGCAAATCTAGCTAAAGGATTACCAATTTTATCTTTTCAAAAAATAAATTTTTGTTTTGTTGATTTTCTTTATTGTTTTCTCTTTTCTAGTTTTTCTGTTCCATCTCTAGCCTTTATTATG
Organism: Cacajao melanocephalus; assembly: GCA_963573385.1. Taxonomy (NCBI): domain Eukaryota; kingdom Metazoa; phylum Chordata; class Mammalia; order Primates; family Pitheciidae; genus Cacajao; species Cacajao melanocephalus. Next base: position 1,576 of record CAUYLG010007709.1, read on the forward strand.
TTCTTTCTGTTTGCTTTTGGTGTGACTTGCTCTCCTTTTTCTAGTATCTTTAGGTGGAGGTTGAGGTTATTGATTTGAGACCTTATTTTTCTTTTCTAATGTAGGCATTTATAGCCATAAATTTCTTCCTAAGTACTGCTTTTGCTGCTTCCAATGTATTTTGGTATGTTGTAGTTTGTTTTCATTCAAACCATTTTCTAATTTCCCTTTGATTTCTTCTTTAACTCTTGATTTATTAGAGTATTGCTTTATTTTCAAATATTTGTGAATTTCCCAAACTTTTTGTTTTTGTTTTTTCTAATTCTATCTCATTGTCTTTGGAGAATTTTTTTTTTTTTTTATCATGTGAGCCCTCTTAAACTTATTGAGACTTGTTTTTTGACCTAAAGTATGGGCTATCCTAGAGAATGCTCCTGTGCTCTTGAAACAAATATATATTCTGCCATTAGGTGGAGTGCTCTATAGATGTCTGTTAGGTCTAGTTGGTTTATAGTGTTGTTCAAGTCTTCTACTTCCTTGTTAATCCTCTGTCTAGTTGCTCTATTATAGAAAGTGGGATTTCGAAGACTCCACTGTTATTATTGTTGAATTATCTATTCTCCCTTCAACTTTCTCAATCTTTGCTTCATATGTTATAGGGATGTGTTATTAAGTGTATACTTATTTATAATTGTTACATTTTCTTATTAGTTTGATCCTTTGCCATTATCAAATATCATTCTTTATCTCTAGTAACCTTTTCTCAAAAAATAAAAATTAAAAAAAAAAAAAAAACCTCTTTTGTCTGACATGAATAGCCACTTCAGCTCTCTTCTGCTACTGTTTGCATGGCATAATATATATACTTCTTTCATTTTTTTACTTTAACCTAGTCATGTCTTTGAATCTAACATGTGTCCCTTGTACATAGCATAAAATTGGATCATGTTATTTTGTCCATTCTACTGATCTATGCCTTTTGATTGGAGTATTTAATCTACTTACATTTAATGTAATTCGTGATAAAGTAGGATTTACATCGCCTTTTCTGTATTTGTTTTCTATATGCCTTCTATCCTTTGTATTCCCCTATTCTTTCTTTACTGCCTTCTTTTGTGTTAAATAAATAAATATTTTCTTTCTTTTTAAAAATTTTTGTGGGTACATGGTAGATGTATATACATACAGGATACATGAGATGTTTTGATACAATGTGAAATTGGCACTTCATGGAGAATTGAGTGTCCATACCCTCAAGCATTTATCCTTTGAGTTACAAACAATCCAATTACATTCTTTAAGTTATTTAAAAATATACAATTAAGTTATTATTGACTATGGTAACTCAATTGTGCTATTTCAAATAATAGGTATGATATGATTTCCTTTAGTATTTTGAACATATGTACAATAGTTCATTTAAATACTTTGTCTAGTAAGTCCAACATCTTGGCTTACTTAGGGACAGTTTTGATGGACTGTTTCTTCTACATATGGAGCATCCTTTACTATATCTTTGCATGTCTTATAAATTTTTCTTGAAAGCCAACTGTTTTAAATAATATAATGTGGAAACTGGAAATCAAGTCTATCCCCTCACCCCATCATCTAAAGTTTGTTGTCATTTTTGTTTGTTGCTATTATTGTTGTTACTGCCATTTGTTGTTCAGTGACTTTCTAGAACTAATTCTTTAAAGTTATATTCTTTTTGAGATATGGCAACTGAAGGTTCTGCTCAGTTAGCTTAGTTGTTAGCTAATGATTGGACAGAGATTTTCTTAAAAGCCTGAACAAATAAGTCTTCAGCCTTTGCTGAGGAACTCTGTGTGCATGTGAGGATGCCTTAAATGACATCAATTTTACTTAGTTTTCATTTTCTATGACAGCAGTTTTACTTAGTTTTCATTTTCTACTTACACAGAGCTTCAAAATCTAGAAATGAGAGCCTTCTCAGTTCTTTCCTGGACATTCATACAGTTTGTGTGTGTGTGTGTGTGTGTGTGTGTGTGTGTGTGTGTTGTATCCATTCTAGATGTCTATGAATATGTACAAGCTTTTGAAAGCCTTCTGGGAGCATCTCATTCCCAAGCTTATCTCATTAAGTTTTTTGCTCAGCTTCTTGTTAGCTGCAAGTGTTATCACCACCTGAAGCAATTGCCATGTTAAACAATTGTTGCTGACTTTCCCCACAAAAATCCCTGGGGGTAAAGGCTGTTCTCAGTGAACAAGCTCTGAGTCAGGTCAAATAAAGACAAGCTCTGGAAATGGAGGTTTCCATGGAACTGCCAGACAGGTCAAATAGTGACACTTCTCTGGGTATAGAGCTTTTGGGGAGCTCCAAACCCATTCTTCCTCTGCAACTGGCTGGTAGGCTGCTGATTTTCACAGCTACCCCAGGAATGGAGAGAGGGAGATGGAAACTAGGTAAATTAAAAAGCCATAGATCTTGCTGTTTTTCCTGAGATTCAACTATAGTCGAATAAATACTCATTGGATTCTTACAAGCCTTTGGTTAATTTCTAAAGTTCTGAAAAAGTTGATTTTGACAATTTTTGCTGGTATTCTCACTGCTTTTATGGAGAAACAAATTTTCAGTGATCTACTCTGCCAATTTGGAACTTCTTTCCTCTTCTGTTTACTTTTTCTTTTATTTCTCTATTGCCCAAGGTAATAGGGATGTAAGTCAAGTTTACACACTGATATGAGACAAAATATTTCCACTGTATACAATGAATGTCATATTTTTTCGGTTTTCTTCTACATGGATCTTCTTTCTTCTATTATGCCTCTTCTAGGAAGGATGTAATAGGTGTTTTGTAGTAATAAAAATATGCTACACATTTCAATGTCAAGGAAATGAAAAAAAACCTCTATAACATTAAAAAATTAAAATAGCCCCATCACTACTACCACCAGTCAGCTTGGAATGTAAGCAAGATTTGTGTTGCTATGTAACTTCCTTTAAAGACTTTCTTTTTAACTACTGTCTAGCATATTAAGGGTTGCTGAACCTCATTTTGCCAATATTTAATGTTGTCAATTGATGAGCAAGTGATCCAGATAACCATAGAGGTTCCTTTCTACTCCCTTTCAGTTGTCTGGCAAGGAGGTGGCTGAACAGGTCTGAATTAGCTCAATGGAAGACAAGACTGGTGCCAGAGATTGAACTCTGAAGCTCCCTCTTGGTGTCAAGGGCACTTCGTTTACCAGGGAGCTTCACTGTTACAGAATCACCCAGATATTTTCTGCCACCTTTCACTAAAAAATATGCAGAGTGTATGAAGTTGGGGTGACCCAAGGAAACACTATAGGCTTGACCTAAACACATCCCTCAGGGAATCATGTTGCTTTGATACTTCCGGGATTGCATATTTTCCCCCACAAATAACACTATTTTATAAATATACAGCATGGCACTAGTGAGGTGTGTGTCTGTGCCCCATTTGCATGATATTAACAGTGAAGGAGAGGAACCCCTACTGAAGTTGTATATCCTCCAAATTCGTCTTAATATGCTCAAGGAAATGTATTTTTCAAGCATCTAGTCTTTACCTCTTAAACATATGAATTTCCATCTTTTCTTTTTCATGGCTTTGAATATGAAGACTCAAATGCTCTCATTACCCCTATTTGTTTCAGACCAATGAACTTGTCACTCTAGTAAAACTGTCACAGATGAGAATGAAAGCTATAAAAATGTTCCATGAACAACAAGCCACAAGAATAAGTACTGAGATCAAGCATAATAAAGTAGCCTATATAGGTCAGCTGTCCCTCAGATTAATACTATGCAGTAAACAGAATTATGGCAATTTAGAAACCTTAACAGTTGGTTTTTATGTTTGACTCTCTTGCTTTAGTAGGTCTCTCATTTAACATGCTTTAATTAATATTCTAACAAATTAAATCTGCTTCCTTTCTTTGTGCGTGTGTGTGTGTGTGTGTGTGTGTGTGTGTGTGTGTGTGTGTGTGCAGGACTTGTTGGGAAGGCGGACCCTCAATCTAGAGATGTATGTGTATGGAGGTGTCCACAGCACCCTCACAGAGAGATGTTGTGGGGCTACTTGAAACCTCCAGCAGGATAGAATCCTCACTGCTCTATTATCAGCAGTTTTGCCAGCTGGCACATTTTCTCCTCAGTACTTCTCCAAATCTGATAATGATGCCACAGTCAAAAACATTTAACATCTTCTTTACTGTCCCAGGAGTTAAGCAGTTAAACAGGACATGTCTCACCTTGGTGTTTTTAATAAGAGAAAAATCTTTGTGACATAAAGAGCTGATATTTATTGAGAGTCTTCTATTCTCTATGCAGTCTTCAACATTTTATTATTTTATCCCCAAAACAGCCCTGAAAAGTGAGTTTTATTTCCCTTGTTTTCCATTATGGAAACTAAAAATCAGAGATAAGAATACAATTATCTGTAATCTCACAGACAAGAAATATTGGCAGATTTAAAAGATTTTTTTAAAACCCCAGATTTATTCAGCTGTGAAATAACCAGGCAGTTGTCATTACATGATGCTAAATAGTAGATACCAACCACTTATAGCAATGCCATCTGACACCCATGTGAGAGTCACAACCCCACAGTGACACCAACTTGTAGGGGTGATAAATCCCATCATTCTCATTGCAGAAGTTGAGGAAATTAAAGATAGAAAATGTGTTCTTTGGTTACCATGTCTTAATTTCTGATAATACCGAATGCTTAAAATGAGAGGAATGAAGTGTCCTCAGGCAAGACATTAAAGCAAGTCTACTAACAGATCATGATAAATTTAGCAACTCCCTCAACTTAGAGCATCTTCTTCTCCTACCACAGGGTAAGAGCTGACAGGCTGTTTCTGCTTGTTGATTACACTCTTTCCCATTACTTTTTATGACTAAAAGACTTGTTCGATAACCTTCAAAGATATACTTAAGCCATTAGAAGATTATTAATGTCCCAAGACCTGAGTGTTCAAGACCCTCCTGCTGAGGTCCTAGCTTTGAGTCCCACTGGTATTTACTTAGTTCCCTAATCTCCTAATTAAAAGACAACTTCAAAAAGCATTGCACAGCTGGAGGCTTCAGGAAGGATTCCAGGGATAGACAGGCTGACCTGAGTGGAGAAAAAGTAAGGAATGCAGTTTCTTTTTGTGAACCCAACCTCAGATTGACCTCTAGTCAATGAAACAAAATGTCAAATACTACCATATATATCAAAAATCAATATTTGGTTTGCAAAGCAAAAAATTAATCCATCCCAAATAGTCCTTTGAGTTCCTGACTCTTTGCCTCTCTGGCTCCTACCCCTCACTGGGTAACACTCAAGCTGTCAGAAGGGCAATTGACAATCATCCCTTGGCCATGAGAAAACACATTGTGTTTATGTTGAAACTCTCAGTCTCACCTTGAAATCTATTTTTAGTTAATGGCCACAGTCTTCATTAATGACCACTAGTGCATCAAGGGTTGTGTGTTAGTTCAATCTTGAAAATGGTAAATTTGAGGTGCTCAGGAGGAAGTCTCTAGAAAGTACTTAGGAATATACATAGGGAACTCTGGACTCTAGGGGCTGCTGATACAGATGAGAGTCATCTGTATGGGAAACCAAATACTGCATACTCTCACTTATAAGTGGGAGCTAAATGAGGAGAACACATGGACACTTTGCGGGGAGCAATGCACACTGGGACCTATTGGAGGGTGGAGGGTGGGAGGAGGGAGAGGATTAAAAAAAAACTAATGTTTACTGGGCTTAATACCTGGGTGATGAAATCATGTGTACAACAAACCTCCATGACACATTTACCTATATAACAAACCTGCACATCCTGCACATGTACGCCTGAACTTAAAAGTTTAAAAAAGACATTTTAAAAAACAAAAAACAAAAAGGATCATCTATATGAATGTAGTTTTGGATACAAAGCTTGTGCATGGAACGACACAATCTATTGGTTGGCCTCTTCCACAGTAGCCTTATTCATCACTTCCACCATGTATCCCAAACAATAGGTCTATTATTTACTATACCAGTACAGAAAACCCAACACTTCTAAAGCTTTACTCATGCTATAGTATTGTCTGAATTGTCTTTATCTTCTTTCTTTTCCAGGTGAACTCTTACTTATCCTCTAAAAATCAGCTTAGACCAACTTCCACATCCTTCCATTAGGGCATTTATCATAATTCATCATCATTATCATGAGTTCCCTGAGGGTATACCCCTTTAGCTTCTGCCCATAACCCTTTCTGTGTAAGTAGGGGCTAAGCTAGGCTGACATCCATATGAGGATGGGTTTCCCTGTGCCGGCTTCTTTCAACAAAAAGGAAAAGATCCTTATTGTTCACTTAATACAAGATTTGACCCACTCCTGTCCAGCACTTAGTAGAGGCCAAACTAGTGGTCATTCTTGAAGGAGTCTTGGGAGTTTGTAGTGAAGACATCTAAGTAAACCCTTACATTGAGAAGAAACATCAACACAAGCAGTCTAATGATTAGCACTATTTTGTTAAGATGTTTTGTCTTCTAATGTAGAGACTCTTTTTTTTTGAAAAGTAATGCTGAAGATAGTCCTTTTATTTTCACACAGTTTTCTGTATTGGAACCTTCAGCTAAAACAGGATTTTCAGATAATTAAAGATGTTGAGGGCACTTGTTCTGGGGGATTTTACTTTGTCTTGTTTTGTTTTGCTTTGCTTTTATCGATTTACCTCCTACACGACTCTGCAACTTGTCAACCCTGAGGTTTATGTCTACCTCACCGGCCCTCACTTCAGGGACAGCCACATTTCAGGAATCATGTGTTTTCTGTAATAGAGCAATTCTCTTTTATCCCTCCATAGTCAATATATTTGAGCTCATGAAGCTCTCTTTGAAGTCAGTTTGGGTCTCACATTTGGAAACAAGATACCACTGAGAAGAACCTAAATTACATTCCTTTATATGAAACTCACTTAAAAATATACATTTTCTTATACCCTTTTTTCTAGCAAAATAACAAGATAAAAGTTTTTTTTACAATTAGAGTGTTATTCCAAAATAAATCCTGAGCTTAGAGAGGTCTACTTTTTAGAGAGTTAAAATAAGCTATTAAGTGGTTAATCATGGCCTCTTAAGGAAGTTTCACTGAAGTTCAGGTGTCAACTATATTTCTTTTACTTTTCTCAGACCCTTTTTTCAATATATTTTTTCTGTCTGCTATTTTTTTCCTTTAAGTCAGAATTTTTTAAAATATCCCCACTATAGGGATCAAAGTAGTGTTGTGGCTTGAATGTAAAAAGCTATTAAACATGGACAAATGAAATTAAACATGGACAAATGAATGGGTTTGCTTTTAAAAAAAATAATAAAACTTTGGAAACATTTGAATGGTTTCTGAATCAACCATCAGTCTTCAATAACAAGCGAATGTTGTTAAGAATTCCATGCCATTTTTTCTTGTTATGCACCAGTGTACAGCTAATGTCTTGGCTACACACACACATATACCCACCAACATTCACACCAGAATTCACTTGCATGAGGAGACTGATAAGGGTCTTTGTCTGTTTGCTGAAAGAAGGAGTTGGTACATGAGTAATCATCTAATGTGGATGGGCATCCCAGCCCTACCCTCTCTGTCTACAGAGAGGGGTATGGGCAAAGGCTAAAGAAGCTGTTTAAATAGGAAACTTGTGACAGTGTTGGCACAAGCAATATGGCATTAGGGCCCAGGCACCAGAATGCTGCACAGAGCTTGGCAGACAGTATTCTTCCCTTATTCCACGAAGCTTTGGCACTCTGAGAGCTATTGGTCAGGCTCCCTCAAGTGATTTCTAAGCAGTAGGCTTTAACAAGGGGCTTTGAATTAAAGAATAAGTATCTCCAAAGATTGGAGATTGGTGAGGACTTAGAGGTGTCTATGGTCTTACAATTATGTACATGGCAAGTAAGAACCACTAAGTTGGCATGAACTCATGTGCACCCATAAGCTTTGGAGGCCTGGAGTAATCAAGATGTAGTTGTGTTTCCAAACATCAGTGAGTCCATCTTGGTTCTGGCCCAAACTGAAAATCTTAGTATTGGATTTTGGCCTTTGATATCTCTGGTGGGAATTTTTGGACTCAAGAAAATTGGTTAATTCAACTTTGAATATTAATTTAAACTTCCAAAAACTTATAAAAAATAAGAACCATTGGGAACTATCACTACTGACCTTGTTGGTAGAAACAGGGTCTAGAATGAAGGAGGTGGTCAAACCCCCTTATTCCTACTCGGACCCCATGGACAGGAGTGTGGACTGGACTGGGTTTCATACTCAAAAGGACTATTAACAAGGGGACTACATCTAGGACTGGCATGGTACGGATACGGAAGGCATGCTACAAGAGGAGTAACTGAAGGGATTGGAGACAGGTGGGAGAAGAACGATGTTAGGGGGACAATCATGGGGGACATGTTAATTATTGCCAAATATTTTGAGGGCTGTCAGATAATGAGATCCATGCTCTGTGGCCACAGACCATGGAACTTGGAACAAAGGATGATGATTATTAGAAAGTAAACTGAGCTGCCACAAAATATAATATAATATATGATAGGTAGTGGGTTTCCTGTCACTGATGGTGCTCTATTTGAGATTACATGCCCACTTTTCAGATGTGTTGAAGAAAAATTTGAAGGAGGGGCATTGAAAGCCCATACGAATGTCTCTGTGAGAATTAGGAAAAGGTACCCTCTAGAGGTAGATGCAACTTCAAGCAAACATGCACAGTTAAGACTATTTTCAGCCCCCACTTCTTCCTTTTATAGGGCATCTTTGTGCAGGGCAGACCCTGCGCAACTACACATGGCTGTGTCTGTGATAGTCCCATGTTCTGTTCCAACAAAAACCAGTTGCAAAAAAGAAAACCATACTGAATAAAAGGTTCCTCGTAAATCAGGGGGAGGTGAGCTGCAGTAACTTTTTGAAAGAGCTTATCCTTAGTTAGATGCATCCTTCCAAAAGCAGAAATAATTTGGGCCCTTCCCTTTGTGATTAAACTCACAACACCACATCACTGAAATATATAAAGGGTACTGTCATGTACCGAATTTGCTTTAGAATTTGTGATGCTTTTAGAAAATGTTTGCTGTGGGCTAAATAATATGCTGAGCACTTTGCATAAATTATCACCTTAATCTCCACAGTAGTAGTAGTATACCATTTTCAGCAAAGGGGATATTTGATTGAGGTATGCCAAAACCCATGATCTTAATCATAACATAAAATTACCTTTTGTTTTTAAAGAAAAGAAGCAAGGTTTTGAAAGCTCTAACTCAATGTTATGATTCTCTGTTATAGCAGACCATTAGGAATTCCAAAACTGAGGTGGTGCATAAGCCAGAATGTGATTACTCTGGTCTGAATATTTGTGTCTGCCCAAAAATTCACATGTTGAAACCCAGTCCTTAATGTGAGAGTATGAAGAGGTGGGCCTTTAGGAGGTGATTAGGTCATGGGAGTGGAGCTCTTATGAATGAGATCAGTGCCCTTATAAAAGAGGCCCCAGGAGATCCCTCATTGTTTCTGTCATGTGAGGACACAGCAAGAAGGCACTAGGCACGGAATCTGCCAAGGCCTTGATCTTGGTCTTCCAAGTCTCAAAACTGTGAGAAAAAAATATTTGTTGCTTATAAGTCAGCCAACTTATGGTATTTTGCTATAGCACCTGAATGGACTAAGACTGATGTACATACCAAGTGACAAATCAACTTTTCTGACTGTTTCTCTGAGAATCCGATCACTCAGGCCTTAATTTATGTTCCTGTGCAACATTCAACTGAAGAAATACAGAGGTGACTTTCAGAAAATGTTTGCACTGTTGCACTGACCTATAGGTCAGTTCGAATCTTATCTCTTCTCTGAAGCCTTAGCTAGATTATGACACCTGAAGTCATTTCTCCCTCCGTGGACTTCTTCAGCATTTGTGATTGATACAGTTGACTTGGCAACATGTCAATACAGCTATGTGAAAAATTTTTCATTTGAAATTTGAACTGGGCATTTAATTTTTGTATTGTTTAAGTGTCAGTGTGTTTATTTCTCATCTCCCCAGCTAAGTAGCAAGCTCCCTGAGGGCAGAGATCATAGCTTATACTTTAGAAACTGCCTCAACCGTGCCTTGCACAGGAGTCAATATTCCTTCTACACTGTTCAATGATTTTACAATGATTTCAACGCAGTATGCATACTGAACCAAGTCAAATTCTAAGCATGTTTTAGATTTAGAGTGTGTTTTTCAGGAGCCCCTGCTCAGTAAGTGTTTTTGTCATCGAATCTTCTTTGGGAATTCTGTAATTAGGGACCTAAAGCTCTTAGTTATCAACTCCAATGGTTTTTCCTCCCCCTTCCTCTGACTAAAGTCTCAGAGTGAAGTGTTTGTTTTCTTTAGCAGCATCCTTAAACTCTCTCTGATGTGGACTGCCCTTCCCTTTTTGTTCTTAGGTGACGACCCACCCTATTCTTGCTATAACCCTATCCATTAACTCCTTCTGAAAGGCAACAGAAAAAAATTGTATAATTTAGGACTTTGGAGTCAGATTTAGGTAAAATCTTATCTCCATTTGGGAAACTTATTGAGCACCGTAGGTCACCATTTTCTGATCCATAAAATATAGAGAAGCATATCTGTCTCATAGGATGTATCTAAGAACAAAACAAATTAGTTAGGTGAAGTGTCTGGCCTGACCCTTGGCCCACAGTAGACGGCAATAAACTTAAGTTTTCCCTCTTTAAAATTGCTTTATAAAACTGTTTTTCTTCTCCTTCCCTTCCCTAGATATAGATTTTCCTGTGTGTTCTGTCCCTGAGTGATCTCATGCATTTTACTCTCCCTGAAAATTATCCTAACTCTGGATGAGAGTTTTCAGTTCTGAGGACTAATAAGGTTTTGTCCTTTGATTTTCAAAAATGAATATGTCCTAGGCTTACAGAATATCTGTCATCTTTCCCTATCTCTCCACTCCTTAAAACAACTGCATTCTGCTAATAGGGCCACAGGCACTCGGGAGCAAAAGGTAAGCCGCTGCTATCTGGCTGCACAGAGCCTGTGGAATCTTCTGTGGTACCTCTTGAGTCACCAGCACCATTGCCTCCCACCTGCATGACTTCTGTGGTTTACCAGACCTCTTCTCACCTTCAGTGTCTCCTACCCAGTTCTTCTTGCTCATTGTCCCTGGATTAAGCTTTCTAAAATCACATCGTAAACCACGTCACTCCCCTGCTCCGTATTCTTAAACAGTTCTCCATTGCCTATAACTAAGGTCTCAGCAACTTGGTGAGGGCCTCACCTTTGACCCTTGACCTCTTTTTCAGTGTTATTCCACCATACGATTACTCATTGTGCCAAGAACACACTCTGTACTCTGCTGCATTTGTGTCTTTTGTTCCTGCTGTTTCCTTCTAATGCCTCCAATCTCTCCTTCCTGAACTCTTTCTCATCCTGAAAGACCCAGCTTGAAAGTTGCTGACACTTACTGATAAAACTGGCTCCTTCCTTGAGCTCCCCACTACCCAACCACTTCTCAAGTTCCTCCCTTGACTTCTATACCCAGACCTCTCCCCAGCTCCTGCTGCAGCGCTGCTTCCCACACTCCACAGAACACTCTAGGTCAGCAGCTTCGAAACGATGTGGTCACAGAACACCTTAAAAATTAAAATGTGGAATAAAGTACGCAGTGCAAAATGAACTGGCAAGCCAATTAATCCCTGAAAGAAAGATCAGAATTTATCCCATACCCTTTTATAAACCTGGAAATGACTTCATTAAGCTAGATCTTCATATGAGGTGCATTTTCATGTTTCTTCTTAGATTTTGCTTTCATTGCAGCACATTGCACAGGTATAAAACAGCAAAGAGAAAATAAAGACTTTTTTGTTTGGTTTTGTTTTAGAAAATAAAGCTTTCTCTTCTCTTTGAAGTACTCAGTCTTTTTACTTCTTTGATTTAGGCGCCACTAAGATCTACAAGACTCAGCTTTTTATTAAAACTTCAATTTTCAGCCAGAGAGCCGCAGAGAATAAGTTTATGTGTTATTAATGTTTAATATGCAATAAAGGATGAATAACATTACAAATACATGCTGAATTTATCTGACACAGGCCAGCAATCATTACAGACGAGATACATTAATGATGGTAAATAATGTCTATGTGTCCCACTCACTCATGCCTCTGATGGCCTTTCCATGCAGTTTCCTGACTTTTGAGCATGGCATAATTTCACACAGGCACATTATTGCAAAATAACAAAGATGATATGCGTGTTTAGTGTTTTCTTACAGACAGTGCAGTTTAGATTAAAAGGCCAATAGAGTGATTATTATTCTTGCTGTAATATACTCATTCACATATCATGAAACCCAGGGTTCCACAGAAGGTAGTTTGAAAACCTTGCCCTAGTATACTTGCATCCATTCACATAATTTCAGTTATCACTTGCCAAACTACAAATCGGACATCCTCCAGGAAAATTTTCCTTGCCAATACTAATTTGAACAGTTCTCAATTTTGTATCTCCGCAGCTCCTGGCCATGCTCAATATATACTTGTGGAGGAAAAAATGGAAAGGAGGAGAGGAATAGGTTGTCTTAACTAATTCTCACAGCATTTCTGTATGTGTAGTGTCTGTGGTGAAAGTGATACAAGGGAAAGTTCACAAAATCATTTAGCGTAAAGTTCCTTGTTCAAATCAAACATGAAAATAGGTTTAATTATTAATGTTAAGGGTCAGTTGCATATTAAAATAGGCTTTTAAGTGGGATTTTGTAGGTAGGATATGTGCTATTGTTAAGAAACATACTCTGAAATTACCAAAATAGTTACTAAGATACTAAAATAGTTATTAAAATATTACTATTATTAAAATAATTACTAAGATAGTAAAATTGTTTTTCAAATAATTACTAATTAAAAAGACCATAGTCTAGATATGTTCTTTTGCTGCACTTGTAATTTTTTAAAGTCCCAATTTACTTTCTGATTTTTTTCCATTTGGGTTTCATTCTTCCTTGTGCTGGAACATCTAGTCTTTTCAATTAAACAGGGCAAGCTGGGACGTTGATGGAATTTTATTGGTGGTTGGTGTCTTATTGTTAATTTTGGTCCTTACGTATGTTTGCCAGCTTTGGGACCTAAATACAACCTACAATTGCTCTCTAAATCATAGGGAATCTATGGTTTCTGCCCATGGATTTTATTATTATACATTATAGCAGGTAGGTCATTTTGAAGTAGCTACTGATAATACCTTGCTATTGTTTTGTGACTAATGTCACTTACTACTTCTTAATAAGGACACATTATCCTGCTATTAGTGTAGTTTATAAGGTTTGCTTTCAAGAAAACTTATGTTTCTCTCTTTTCTTCCTGCCTACCTTGGTGCTCTGATAGTTTCAAAGAAAGCATGGAGAAATCATCATACTCCGACTGGCTAATAAATAACAGCATTGCTGAGCTGGTTGCTTCAACAGGCCTTCCAGTGAACATCAGTGATGCCTACCAGGATCCACGCTTTGATGCAGAGGTAAGAGAGGGCCCTCTCGTTGCAGTCTTAAGGTTTAGTTGTCACACTGTGGAAGTTGAAACACAAAACGGAACATCATACAGATCGACAGCAATTCCTGAGTTTGCTGGCAATTCTTTTGCATCCTTCCTCTGTGATCTTATTTTTAGCATTGCCCGCTGTTGACTCTAAGTTAGAAAAACTTCCCTAACTCTACCCTGATTTATCACAAGATGGTTATCCTTAGTCTGATGCTCTTTTATGATTGGGTATATTTTATGTTAAACTATGAACTATTTAATTAAAAATTTGTATATAACAGAGTTATTTCTCAATAGAACCTAAAACAAGTATCATATTTATAAAAATTGCTCCCAGGAAGTAGTAAATTGTTAGTGTTATTGTTTAATGTTAATTATCTAGGCACACTGTGTTGATATACAGAATATATTAAAACAATTTTGAAGTTTACATTCTAAGGTAGTATAGCATGTCATACAGATAAATTCTGATATGGTAATGAACTGATAATGTCTCTATGTACATATGCGTACTATACATATATATATATACACATATTGAATATACATATTCATTAAATGAAAAGTTTCCTGTTGAAGATTGCCAAGCTGAGCTCTGAAAAGTAGCAGGCATTTTTTGGTGAGGAAGGGTGAGGAGACATGTGTTCTAGGCAAAGCTGAGCAGGCATGGGGCATTGGGGAATTGAGATGGTCTAATGTGGCTGAAGGGCCATGATCCATGGAACTTGAGAGGGAAGGAGGGAATAGATCGCCAAAAGACTTCGAAAGGCCTGTTAAGGAGTTGGAGTATTTGTTCTGTGCAATTAAGAACCATTGAGTTTTAAAGAGAAAGAAGCAAGAGTTATATTTTAGAATGATCACACTGGCTACAAAGCAGGGGATATGTTAGTAATGATAACATGTAAACAGTTAACCTTCAACCCTGAGAAGTAGATGTCATCGTTCCCACTTTACAGAAATTGAGAGCTGCTCTATGGGTCTGGAGGCAGAAGATGATTCAGTCCTGCTACCTCTCAAACTCCGTAGCCCATACTTATAATCCTGCCCTGTGCTCCCTCCATTGTCTGTGGCTGGGACACAGTGATGGCAGGGAGGCTGGGGTCCAAGTCTAATTTACAACTTCAGTCAGATCATCTTTCCAGATCTCTGCAAGAAAACCTTATGTTCCCAAACTTACCACCTCCCTGTAGCTGCCTAGAACTGTCTTCCCCAGGCTACATTTTCCATGTATTTTCTATTCCTTCTTGAGGTTAGAGGCTCCTCAATCCTTACATGAACTCCTAGTCTGGGTTGGGCGCCTTTCCAGCTCCTCCCTTGGCTGTCGTAAGGCTGACTACCCTCTAGTTCTCCTCAGTTTTGATACATTAAATCATAACTTTGAGTTACTTTCCTTGGGAAAGTTCACAGTTCAACGTTCTTTAGTTCTCCTCTCGTAAAGTAGAACACTACTAACTTGGTTATATGACTGGTGCAGTGAAAATGATTTACAGATTCAATATTTATATACTTTTGCATTGTGGTTGGGTTAGGACTGATTTTATGTATTTTTGCCTTGTGCTATGTTTCTCTCTTCCTTGAATTTGAACTTATCAGTTCTTTGTTTTTCTATATCATTTCATTGCACATGTTTAAATCCCCACCAAATATATTGTTATATTTTTCATGTCTATGAACATTGCATAAATTGAATAAATTGACTTACTTTTTTTTTCCTCTCAACATTTCGTTACCGGGTTGTATAAACATGTAATGTATTCATTTATTTGCACTGCTGCAAAGTATTCTATTATACGAATAGGCTTCATTTTGTTTATCTCGTGTAGTGTGACTGGATATTTGGATTCAGTGAGTTGCTATCACATACACAGCATGGCAAGGACATTCTTGTACACGTCTCTAAGTGCTCAAGTATAACAGTTTTCCTGGAATTCATATCTAGGAGAATGACATGCTGGACCATAAACTACAAGCATCTTTTCTTTTACCAGGGAATAAAAAATCATTGTCCAATCATCGTTCTTTTTTCTTATGGAAAATACCACAGTTAATAAGCACAATTAATATCTCAAGCATACTTCTTGCTATTACAATATAGTGAGTTTGAATATACCATATTATTTTACTACAGTCAGATTTTTACCATATCCCTTTCTAATTAGTGATACAGCCATATTACATTTTCCTCCATGTTCCTAGTCCAGTCCAGTAAGGCAGCCTGTCCTGCTGATCCACGAAAAGGACAATACGGGAGTCTCAAAAGGCAAAAAGGCAACAGTTATTTCTGTGGGACTGGGCATGCAAATTTCATGTCCTTATCTAGTGGTGAGAAGCAATGATATCTGAAGACAGTAAACGGTGGTAGGTTAAGCAATGACTCTTTCATGAAATCACTTTCTTCTCTATGATAAAATAAAGCAGGAACTTAAACTATCATTATATCTTAGTCCCCCACCCAGATGCTTTCAATCTGCAATGCAGCAAATACTATATTTTAATTGCAAATCTGAAGATGCATTGTATGCTGATTTTTACATGTTCTCTTTGCATGGTACTGAAATTCAAAGGTACTTTAAATTTCTCTTCTCATGCTGAGAGAAAAAAACTGGAGAGGAATTAATGCGCATAAAGGTGACAGACAGATTGGGGATGGAGGAGAGAGAGTGGGAGAGAGAGAGAGAAAGAGAGAGACTGTGTTCTGTCTAAATACAGACATTTCGTAGATATGTCCTACAAATGTCTGTGTATATGTTGTGTGTATGTACGTGTGTGTTGTGTATCATACTAGGTCAAGCAAAACTATCTTCTTACACTTCCTCTCTCCTCAATTATATTTTACCTTAGGGACAGGTGGCAACTGTTTATTAATAATAAATGAAACAGACTCAAGACTGAGTCACAGGGCTCTCCCAAGAGGCTAAGAGACCTGAACCTTTTCCCCACAGTACCTGATGTAAGATGGTATCGATCATAAGATAAAGACAACCATTTCAGGTAATAATTTTTCGTTAGTGTGTTAAGTATTTCCCTCAAGATAAAAAAATATATATATCAGACAAAATGAAATTGCTTCATACTTTCACCCCACTGTAACTATCCAATGAGTTCTGGCTGCCTATTGCGCAGATAAAACAAGACCATGGCATTGCAATAAAGAAAGAGTTTAATAGACATGAGGCTGGCCCCACCATATGGGAAATGGAGTTTTTACTCAAATCAATTTCCCCAAGAATGTGGGGGCTAGAGTTTTTCAAAAATAGTTTGCAAGAAGGGGTGGGAGTAGCTAGGCAATGGGTGCTTGCTTCTGATTAATTGGGGGTGTAATCATAGGCGTGTGGGAAATGGTCCTCATGCGTGCTAAGTTGCTTCTGAGTAGGGCCACAGGAGCAGTTGGTAGGTCCAAGTGGAGCCACTGGTCTCTTCAGACATGCCAGAAAACCTGAACAGATATCTCAAAAGGCCAATCTTAGGTTCTAGGATAGTGATGTTATCTGCAAGAGTAATTGGGGAAGTTGCATACCTTGTGACCTCCAGAATAATGTCTGACAATCATTTATGTCTACACCTTAGCAGAATTCAAGCTCCTCTTTCTTCCGAGCCTGGTGCTCTCTCATTAGCTTTACAAAAACAACTAAGTTTTGGAGAAACAAGAGCTATAATCATTTAAACTGTCAACTAAATGTCTCCCAAAGTTAGCCTGAGCAAAGCCCAGAGATAATTAAGAGCAGTTTGAAGGACACAGGCAAGATGGAGGTTGGCCAGATCAGAACTCCTTCACTGCCATAATTTTCTCTCACTGTTAAAATTTTTGCAAAGGTGATTTCACTATCATTAAAAATGATTCTAGAATCATTGTAAAGACAGGGAACACCTTTTAGAATTATGTTGCCTTTCTACAAAGGTCTGAGTTCTTTCTTGAGTGTGGTGCATAGGTCCATCTTTTTTCCTAGTAATCATAACTGAATAG
This sequence comes from Cacajao melanocephalus, assembly GCA_963573385.1. NCBI lineage: Eukaryota > Metazoa > Chordata > Mammalia > Primates > Pitheciidae > Cacajao > Cacajao melanocephalus. The sequence goes on from CAUYLG010007709.1 coordinate 19,076, forward strand.
TTATTTGTCAGTGGTATAATATTAAGAAACATTTCTTAAATCCAGGATTAATTGGTAATTGTTATCTCCCCTGAAAAAAGTGTTTGCTTTTTTGTTCTCTGCACTGACTTCTCTGAATAGTCTGGGGTTGGTTAACAAGAAAGATAATTTGCAAAGAGGTAGCATGGGGAATCCTTTTCAGAGCATTTCCTCTATTTCCAACAAATTTTCTCAGCTTAAATGTACTTCATGGATTTAAATTTACCAGGAACACAATTATTCTGAGCACTAATGATGCAAGATTTTTTTTTGTTCCTTAGCTCACCTAATCTGGGTTCTTGTCTCATGACAAGGAAGAATTAGGCACATGGAAACATTGAAACGTGAAGAGGACAGAATTTATTAAGTGAAAATAAAGCTCTCAGCAAAGAGAGAGGGGTCCTGCAAGCAGGTTTCCACCTCACAAATTGAACCAGGACCACCACACATGAGTTGAAGAGGCCAGGCTCCTCCTTGCATAAGGCGTGAATTCCTGGTGGCTCCACCCCATTCCCCCAGTGCACGTGGCCCTCCAGTCCACTGCAGGCATGCAGGCAAGCCCCCTGTGCAGGTTCCCTTATCTGCACAAAACAACTGGTGTAAATACTCGTGAGGTGGGTCACAGATTCTCCAGGGACCCTTCCCTCTCTGCCTAGGCACTTGTCTGCCTCTTGCCTCTATCATTCCTTCTCCGAAGAGGTACATCTAATTGGCATTAGAATAGGGACAAAGACTGATCTTACTGCTTCCTGCTGACAGGGGGCACTGTTTTGGGAAGATGGCAGTCAGATCTCCCTCAGAGGCCTAAGGGTCTTCAGTGAAAGGGAGCCATTTTCTGAGGTTCTGGTTGCATGACCTTTTAGAGTTCAGTGGCCTAAAGGGGAGAGACGAACTGGGTTATTAGAAGATGTATCAAAATGAAACAAAAGTAGTGGATAAGGAGGGCTCAAAACTCCCAAGGCTGCTGGCATGCCCAGATAACTCGTGGCTATACCTATGCCTGCTAAGATTTGAGTGCATGGGGCTTGGATTTGGTTAGCTTTCTTGGTATTATTTTCTTAAGAAAGGAAACCTCCAGGTAATGGGCACCGTATTTACTCCTATAACCTGGCAGAATTTACAGGATAACCTCCCAGAACTAGAATATTGATCCAGATTTTTACATTACCCACCCCTTTTGTTTCTTCTGAGCTGCAGCCGGAGATCACTGGTTGGTTCACAGGAATAAGCAAGGTTAGTCTAAAATGCAGACAAAAACATAAAAACAACTGAGACTAGAATATAATGGCAAGTGTATGATGAGTTCTGAAACATGATTTTTCTCTCTCCAGTCCTCATTTTTGTTAAAAACAAATCATGATAGGACTGAGTTGTTTGCACAATAAACTTTAGCCTTATATTTGGCCTGATTATTGGCATAAAGTGCAGCAAGGATAATTATTTTCACATAGGCCTTTTAAATTAGCTTTGAAGGAACTCTGTTCCACAAGGAATCTCAAATAAGAACTTCTAAAGCCAAGCCCAACCATAGGTTTGTATCCTCAAATATCTATGAGTTAGGTAAATTCCTAACTTCTTCAGGTCCCAAGAATATGGGGTTCTTGTGCCTATTAGAAAGTGACATGCTTTACTCAACACAGGTTAGAAACCCTGTACAGGAACTGTAGACAAGGTATGAGGCCAGTTTCCCAAGGGGCTTTTATGGGCTCTGCAAGTCAAGCTTGATTCCCTAAAGGAGAGCATGTCATTCCAGTCAAAGCCTAGATAAAAGAACCAGTTTATTTAATTGCATCCTGTTGTAAAAGAAAATAGGTTCTTATTGCACTGATGCAAATAACTCTATTGCCATGAGTTAAGAATACTTTTGGGAGGCCAAGGAGGGCAGATCACAAGGTCAGGAGTTTGAGACCAGCCTGGCCAACATGCTGAAACCCTGTCTCTACTAAAAATACAAAAAATTAGGCAGGCATGGTTGCATGCACCTGTAATCCCAGCTACTCATGAGGCTGAGGCAGGACTGTAAATAGCTCAAAATAAAAGTTTCCTTGACTCTGGAAAACAAGGATGAACAATGTTTTAAGCAAAAATTTTAAAAGATTACTTCGGTTTTCCATTAGTTCAGTCCATGTAATTAACTCGTGTTCTGTTTGATATTCATGAACACTTCAGCTCTTCATGAGTCCTGTACATTTTTCCTTTAGTCCAATGCCATGGTCTCCAAAGTTAACAGAAACCTGCATTTGAGATCACCTGTCAAAGTTCTACAGCTGATTATAAATCATCTTTTGAAGAAGATCAAAACAAGACAATAATTGTCTGTGAATAGCAAAATGTCCAGGGTTGTTAAAGTTAAAAACAAAATTGACAAAGAAATTTGGTTATTTCTGTGGTTTACAATAACTTAATATCCTTAATTATGATGATAGCATATACTCAGACATGAGAATTTTAGAAATCCTGTACAATTTTGGAAAATATATTAATGTTATTCACTGAAATATAACCTGAAGAAAATTAAGCATCGTTTTGGCAATTCCATTTACCTAAACATGTTGAATAATACTGTTGACCTCTCTTTTGGATGCTCCAGGGGCCCTCTGTAACATCCAAAAGCTAGGAGTCAGGAAAGATAAAGATAACCTTGAAACTGCAATTTGATTTTTGGAAGCCTGTTTAAATATGTTTGAGATTTAGACACTTGATATTATGAAATACAATTCTGGATTACCATAAACTATTTATTTAGCCAAAATGATGACTCAAAAAATTTTTAAGGCAAAAACCCTCTCATTATCCTCTACCATTACATGAAAATCTTATTCAAGAGAAAGAAAGCCAAACTTTACCCTTACATTAGTCTACTATTAATGTCAACTTAATTTTCTAATGAAATCTTATAGACACTTCTATCCAATCTTAACCAGTTTAACCATGAGGTAAGATTCCTATAAACCTTTTATAACCCTTTACAAATTTTGCTAAAAATAATCTTGTTGTGATTTTATTTCAATGTGCAGTTTATAGAAAAAACCATATCATACCCTTTTGAATTTAGTTAATATGTTCATGCACAGAACTCCTTTTGCAAGATTAATTTTTTACAGTTATTCCACAACTTGTTTAAACCTTCAGCTTTATCTCATATAATTCAAAACAATCCTTAAACCCTAGGCAAAATTTCCAAGCCTTATAAAACTCTTTTGCTAAAAACACATTTTGCACACCATTTCTTACACACCTTGCATGTAAATCCATTTTCTGTGGTCTCAATTACGTGTTATAATAGTAACCCTTAGCAGTTTTTAACATTAATGTAAATCCTAAGTAAGTTACTTTAATTATGTACTAGGTGCCAATAAAGTTTGATTCCTTTCAGCATAGTTAATGATGTGGTTAATTTCATATATCCCCAGGCCTTATCAAGTTGTAAAGCAGGCAAGTAGAACAGTTCTCAAAGGTCAAAGAAGCAGTTTACAACCTTAAGACATTTAGCAAACCTAGTATCTGACTTGCATAATTTTGACCACCTATTTACATTTTGATGACATTTGCTGTTTACCGTTAATCTTTGAGACTGTTGTTATTTCTCAAAAATTAAAGTCACATGAACTAAAAGGTATTACTGCTTTTATCTTTTTAAAAAATAGATTTTATCTAAGTGCTTATTTTTCTTCAAGCTAATTAGAGCACTTTTCTATATAAACATAACACACATAACATATATGATTATACAGACAGACAGAAAAAAATCCAGTAGTTGTAAGATTTTTTTCATTTGTCAATCTAATTGGATTATTGGCCGCTGGGTAGAGCCCTTTAAGAGCAAAGCTAGGAAAGCATGCATTTTCTAGGGCCTAACAAACAGGTATGACTAGAAGACAAAAACAGATTTTGAGAGGGATCTATCTGCCTCTAATACCTGGTGTTCCATGAGGAAGCCAGAGGTTTCTAAGAAAAGGGGATCTGTAGTGCCTTTTCTGTTTTTCCCAAGGAGTCCCAAGCCATCAGAAATTAATTTAGGGCCTCTCATATGTGCAATGAGAGTGGCAAGACAAAATGGAGAAAAATATTTCAGTCAATTGAGAAAAAACTTCTTCCAGAAAAGCAAGATTCAAGAAGAGAAAAAAACCATAAAGTTCCTTTAAACATACTTGCTATCCACTTTTAATTAAGCTCAGCACTCCTTAAGAAAGTCTTTTTAAGTCCCTTATTACCTGACTTTAGCCATGCCAAGCAGCCAATATTTCTGGTTTTTGAACTTTACCAAAGGTAACCTTACAGGTGAAACCAACAAGCCTCAATTAAGATTATAACTTAACCGCAAGTGTACGAAGTATTTTCAAAGGGGGAAGTAAGCAGTTTTTACAACATCTAGAATGTTTAACGGTAGCTCAGAGAAGGGAAGATTCAAGAAGGGAAGCTAGAAGTTGTTCATGGAGGGGAAGGGAATCAGAAATGGTAGAAATCACACAGCTGTTAACTTGAAAGTACCCATTCCCCAAGCCAGGATTGAACATTAGCCACCATTGTAAAATGTCAGAGACTAAAACAAAGTACTGCCATATGGTTACAGGTCATGCTCCCAAGGACATAAAATAAGATGCAGGCCTGCAGCCAAGTTTGTTACTGACCAGTTTGCTGGGATGACTTGAAAAGTGGACTTATGGGGTCCTACACCTGCATCCTATCCTAAAGTACTCCTCTTTCTTATAGAACCATACAGAAAGACATGCAAAGCATACCAGATTGGCTACAGCTTAACACCAACCTCATAAATCCTTTTTCATTAATCAAAACTTTACAGAGAATATAAACAGTGATCTTTACCATTCCTTTTACTTGTTTGCTCAGGAAGGGAGAGACCAAAAGTCTGATCGGTAAAAAAACTTTTACCCTTTTGTTGGCATGTCAGGCTTCTGGGTTCCCTTCCCCTGAGCTCAGTTCTAAGCCAAGCAGCTTAAGGTTTGGGAAATTAACTTTTCCCAGTTTGGAGGATGCATCCAAGGAAAGTATCCTGTAGTATGGGAACACAATTACCCCTCTGTGAGGAGAGGACAGAGGAGGAAAAAGGAAAAAGAAGGCGTTTTCTTAAAGGAGCCCCCAGGCCTCAGGACGCATTTGAGAGAGACACAGACTAAAGATGAATGGTTACCGAGCTAGGAAGAGGGGATAAGGTGTCCCTAATTCCTTTCTCTTCCCAGCAAATATGGGGTACATGAGGGAGAGAAAGAAGAGGTGTTTCTTTTCTTTCTTCTGCCCTTATATCCCCAAGTCCTGGTGACCTTGACAGGGTGCTACCCATGGATGTCAGGGCAGCTTCCACCCATGTTAACAGAGGGGCCTCGAGGGTGGAAATATCTGTACTCACCCATGTACACCCTGTCCCGACTGTTGACATAAGCTTTGAGTTCCTTAAACCTTGACAGACTGTAGCCAGCAGCTGGCTCCTGCCTCCTTTTCATAAGCTGAATGCTAAGGTCAAGCTGAGGAGCTGAGTTCTCCTCAAACAAGCGAGAGAAAAAGGCTGTCTTGTGAATTGGGGTCCAGGCCTAACAAGATGCTGTCCAAAAGAAGAAAAAAAAACCTCTTGCATAAAGCTCCCTATATCTACAAGGCTGTGTTTAAGGCTAACAGAGTGGAGAAAAGAAAGAAAAAAAAAGCTTAAGTGAAAGGCTGGGAAGATGGCTGAGGGAGAAACCTCTTATTCTTATGCAAATGGATTTCTCCATCAGAAAGAGAAACCTTTTATTGCTGTCTCCTCCCTGGGGCATTGACTGAGCTGGACCCCTTGGCCAGGGGAGGGGAAGACTCTACATGTGGCTGGCAGAGAATGCTGCCCAGCTAGCCACCCCAGGCCCAGGCCATGTGCCCCAGAAAGGAGGGGAGTGGGGCAGGGAGCTGCCACTCACCCATTTGTCCCATGCACAGGCCTGCGACCATTTGGGTGAGGGTGGAACACCCTTAATATTGTAAAAGAAAAGATAGATCCCAATATATCCCCCCCAAAAAGAAGGAAAATTCCGTCGAAAAGACTGGATTGGACTGAGGCTGACATTCCCAACTTCTGAGAATAATGGGGCAGGGAAGCGGGTAGTTTCCCCTGCCTTCAGAAAAAGTCTGAGAACAGGAAAGCTCAGAAAGAAAAGTGAGAGATATGTTTGGGTTCAAATTTTACTCACCCTTCTGACAAGTCCCCATACAGGCCACCAAAATGATGCAGGACTTTTTTGCTCCATAGCTCAGCTAATCTGGGTTCTTGTTTCATGACCAGGAAGAATTAGGCAGGCACACTGAAGGATGAGGAGGGTGGAATTTATTAAGTGAATTGAAAGCTCTCAGCAAAGAGAAGGGATCCTGCAAGCAGGTTTCCACCTCCCAAATTGAATACCAGGGCCACCACACACCCGCTGAAGAGGCCAGGCTCCTCCCCTGCATTAGGCATAAATTTCTGGTGGCTCCACACCATCCCCCTAGTGCATGTGGGCCTCCAGTCTGCTGCAGCATACCCAGGTAAGCCCCCAGTGCAGGCTCCTTATCTGCACAAAATAACTGGTGTAAACACCTGTGGGGCAGGTTGGAAATTGTATAGAGATCCTTCCCTATTTGTCTAGGCCTTTGTCTGCCTCCTGCCTCTATCACTAATATCTATTCTAAATTTCTCAATGGCTCGGTGGCTAATTCTGGCAACATGAATTCTCTTTACTGACCCCAATTCATCAGATAATTTAAAAAAATACATACATATATACATATATATATATATACACACACATACACACACACACACATACACACACACACACACACACATATATATATGTGTGTGAGTTTATTAAGGACTATTAACTCACATGATCACAAGGTCCTACAATAGGCTGTCTGCAAGTCCGAGTCCCAAAGCTGAAGAACTTGGAGTCCAATGTTTGAGGGCAGGAAGCACCCAGCATGAGAGAAAGATGTAGGCTGGGAGGCTAAGCCAGTCTGACTGGTTTATGTTTTTTCTGCCTGCTTTACATTCTAGCTGTGCTGGTAGCTGATTAGATGGTGGCCACCCAGATTAAGAGTGTGTTTGCCCTTCCCAGACCACTGACTCAAATGTTAATCTCCTTTGGCAACACCTTCACAGACACACCCAGGATCAATATTTTGCATCCTTCAGTCCAATCAAGTTGATACTCAGTATTAACCGTCACACTACTGATCACTGGTTTCAGGGTTTTTCTATCTATGGGGAGATTGCCTTTCTTTGGCACTGGTTGTAGCCAATTATTATTTTAGAGAGACTGTTTAACAACCACCTGACCTGGTCACCTGACATTCGTGGAGGTGGTAGGAGGGGGGCTCTCCTGCCCTGCTCCTGACTGACTAGCTACCTACTGTAATACCTGTACTGCCCAAGCCTATGCAACCCACCAATTCTTAAAGCATATAGCTAAAGCCAGTTACACTTGTATATTTCAAACAGAGCCATGGTGACTACATTTAAAATCCCTGTATCAGTTAAAGTAATAGATACACTTCAAAATTTCTGTGGTTTAATACAATAGAAGTTTAGTTTTTGTTCATGTTAAGCCCAAATGGGTTTTCCTGATCAGTGTCGGTGGGATAGGGAGGTGTTGCGTATTATGTGAATGAAATATTTCAGCAACAACTTATGAATGACTTGCCCCATAAACCATATTGTGAATTCTTCAGATTGATAACTGCTGGTGCTGACCCCAATACATCCACTTGTGTGCATTTGATAGTTTCTTCTTCAATTTGGACTAGCATAGGAAGCTTGCTAATTTGGGAATTTATGACGCCAGTGGCTATTTTCTGTTAGTAAGAGATAATTTACTCTATCAAGCTTTGCTTTAGGCATACAGTTAAAGTATAAAGGGAAACTAGATTTCCAATTTTTATGTCTTTCCTATCTTGATATAATTCATGGAAGTCCTTAGAAACTCTGCCCAAAAATATGCAGCAAGAGAATGATCCTTTTTTTGAAATCTCAGTTTTGAAACTGTTGGTCTTCCTTTTGATAGAAGCTACAAAGGAATGTCTCTAATGTGATGTAAACCCCATCCCAAGTGCTGTCAGATGCCTGCTGAGAGGGCTATGGGCAAGTAATCATAGTTGTTTACCTGCTGGGTGTTCTCTTAGTGACTGTCTTAAATATTTAATGGAGTTCCCTCTTTGTGGTGAACAGAGCGGACTTAGCAGGCAAGCCATAGTGATTACTTGCCTTCTGAATGCCTGTTTGAGTTGACTCTCAAAAGTGGCACTTGCTGGGCTTGATAGCATGCATTGTTTAAAGGCCAAACTCTTTGGCTTATGGGTAGAAAAATTATGACAAAAGATTATATAAGATTTCACAGAACCAGAACTAAGTTTCTGAACTTTGAATTCTGTGACCTTATGAAAATCACTGTTTATTCTGTTACAAGATTCTGTGAAAAGAATGTAAGACAGAAAAGATCTACTCAATATAATATTATATTTATAGTAGTACAAGACACCCTTATGTTCGTGGGTCATCTGTTCATGGTTTTGTAGTTTTATCAGTCATCTGCTCCATGGGAACAGGGTATCCATGTCTGTTTCTGAAGACATTGTCAGGATTATTATGTATATTAATTTTCTATTGCAGCAAAACAGATCACTACAAACTCAGCACTTAAGACAACACCCAATTATTATTATTACTGTTTTTGTGGATGGAGTCTCGCTGTGTCGTCCAGGCTGGAGTGCAGTAGCACATTTTTGGCTCACTGCAACCTCCGCCTCCTGGGTTAAAGCGATTCTTCTGCCTCAGCCTCCTGAATAACTGAGATTACAGGTGTGTACTACCATGACCGGCTAATTTTTTGTATTTTTAGCAGAGACAGGGTTTCACCTGTTTCTGTTGGCCACGCTGGTCTTGAACTCCTGACCTCAAGTGATCCGCCCGCCTCGGCTTCCCAAAGTGCTAGGGTTACAGGCGTAAGCCACCGCACCCGACCAAAACAACACCTGATTATTATCTCACAGTTTCTGTGGGTCAGAAGTCTGGGCATGGCATTGCTGGGTTCTCTGCTCAGGGTCTCACAAGGCTGAAATTAAGGTGTTGGTCCTGTGGAATTCTTATTTGGATCGTGGTGTTCTTTTTGAAGCTCATTCAGGTTGTTGAGAGAATTGAGTTCCTTGTAGCTGTAGATTGAGGCTCTCATATTTCTGCTGGCCATGGCCCAGGGTTTATCTCAGCTTCCAGAGATTGCCCTTGAGTCCTAGCATGTGGCCCTCTCTCACATGGCAGCTTACCTCTTCAAAGCCAATGGGAGAATTTCACTCCAGTTGGCTGTGACAGAAGCTTACATAATATCCGGAGTGGCTTACAGGAGTGATTATTTCATCATCTTTGCCATGTAATGTAACATCACCAAGGAAGTGACTGTCCTATCCTATTCACAGGCCCAGTCCACACTCAAGGGAAGAGATTGTTCAAGATATGTAGAAGGCCGGAGTTGGGGGTGGTGGCAGTTGGGATTCTTAGAGGCCATCTTAGAATTTTGCCTATCATACCCTAATAAAGACTAAAATTTAGTCCATGCAAAATGCCTATCCCATGAAGCAATCTATATATCCTGATATTTTTAAATGTCTACAAGAAAAAAGTAAACCACAGAGAAGTATGTTTAAAATAATGTATACAAGTATGCATAGAATAATATATGTGGTTGTATATACATAAACAGTATATGCATATTTTTGATAGATACTTTAAGCTTAACATGTCTAAAGCCAGATCACAGTCTCCTGCCCCTCAAGCCTGCCCCTCTATATGTTTCCATATCTCTATTGAGGCCACACGATCTTTCACGATGCTTACGTCAAAAAAGTTAGGCATGATTCTCCCTCTCTCTCATGTTGAACATGAATTCATCAGGAAGTTCAATTGTGTAATTTATCCAGAATCTGACCACTTCTTACCACCAGCTGCTACCACCGAGATCCAAGCTACCATCATCTCTGGACTATTTCATATACAAATCCTCTTAAACTGCCCCTCTTCTTTCACTTTTCCCTTCTATACTCTTTTCTCAACACAATAGTTAGAGCCATTAAATTTTAAGTTATATTACAACTCTGCTCACACAGTCTTCAGTGTCTCCTTATTTCACTGGAGTAAAAGCCAAATTCGCAATTCTCTCAGAGATCTACAGTGCCATACATCATCTGGCACCCTATCATCCACCTCCATCCCTTACTCATACTGTGCGAGCCACGGTGGTCTCCTTGTTCCTACAACATGCCACTCACACGCTCACCTTAGGGGCTTTGCACTGGCTACTCTCTCAGCTGAGATGCTCTTCCCCCAATAGCTGTATGGCTCATATCCTCTCCTCTTTAAGACCATTGTTCAAATGTTACCTGACAGGTGAGTCCTGATACCCTTGGTACTCCTTACCCCTCTTATCATGCTCTGGTTTTTTTTTTCCCATCATCTTAACATCTTCTAACATACAATTTATTCATTTATTTTTGTATTGTTTACCATCTCTCTTCTGTCACTAAAATGTAAGCCCTATGAAGGTGAGGATTTTGTTGTTTTTTTCCACTGATATATCCCCAATGCCTAGAACAATGTTTAGTACATAGTAACATTCTTGTTGAATATTGTTCAATGTTGTTGAATATGTTATCTATGTGTAATTTATGAATATGCTTTATGTCATGAAATATATTACACATTGACATATGAACTTATTACATATTTATAGGAAAAGGTGAGGAAGGACTTGTACCAACCTGTTAATAGTTGCTATTTCTAAAGATGGCAGAATTAGAGCTTTTGATTTTATTTTTGCTTTAAATTTTTCATGTGCTCATATTATTTTTATAATCATGAAAAATTTAAAGATGTTCTAAAATCTTAGACTCTCTATGTATTATATGAAATTATGTTGTACCAAGTTATTGTGAGTTCTCTTAAAGTTATAAACAATTATCTAAAACCATGATTGAAATAATACAAGATCTAAACAAGTCAACTTGCCTTGCTGTATCTTTGGGGAATTCAGATGGATTATTTTCTGTTTGCCTTTGCCTTTGTTTCTTGGGATTTATTCCAACTAGAAGCTTTGTCTGAGACTGTCCCAACAGCATGTATATAAACTGCATTTGCAGACGACCTGCTCTTGTATTAGGTGCCTTCTTGGAATGCATACTCTGTTTACAAATATCTTCACCATTACAATCATTCTGTCTTTGCTTTCAGTTGGCATTGTGCCTCTGAATTCAACTTTCTGTAGTTAGTTGCACTCTAGTATATCATCTATGACACTTTCTGCCCTTCTCTTCTTATTAGATTCAAAGAATGCATTAAAGCAAATACACTAAAGCAAAACAAGTCATTATTTAGTCAGTCTAAGGTATTATGTTGTATTGTTTAATTTAGTATTTCCTTACATTTGGATAGTTTTAGAGAGAATATTCAGAGCCATCACATGCAGCATTTGCTTTTTGCCTACAATAAAAATGAACACTTGGACTCAACATGTAAATAGTAAAGGTTCATTCAGCAAAGGGAATGTCAGAAATTAACTAAAAAGTGGACAGCCTTATGCATGGATGGATTTTGTGGTCCATTTATTTGTTACAAATTCAGGAGAGGCGGGAAACCCATTAGCACCTAGAAGGCCATCGTCCAGAGTTACACAGTTAACACTAAGGTGGTGTTATCTGAATTCTGTAGCTCTTCAGTCCCGTGCAGTTCTTCCATGTAAAGTTTCTCCTGATTTTTTTTAAAGCCTACTATAGACAACTCAATAGTACTTACCCTTGTCATGTAGCACTTAAGGATATTGGGGCTCCAGGCTCAGATTCTCTGACTTAGAGCATTAAAGCCCGTTTTGTCTGTCAGATCCTTGTGGTGGAGCACTCCTGCACTCCCATTCAGTGGCTACTGATAGCTAGCCTGGCAGGACAAGTCATTCTCTATTTTCTGTAACACCTTCTGATTATGCTTCTGCTACAAAGGGAAATGTGCAAAATTGAAAACATTAAGAGACAAAGCTCTGTGGATCAGCTGAAATGCCTTTGCTCTTGGCAAGCTTTTCTGTTTCTGTTACTTAGTGTGAACCAGTTTGAGAACCTTTCCTGAGAAGAAGGGTAGATTGGACAGTGGACATAAAAATTACAGATGAGCAGGAGGGGAACGAAGCTTAACGGTTAGGGGATTACTAAGACTTAAATAAAATATAGAATGGGGTAGCAGTATATGGTGAAAACAAATACAAGTCCCACAGTTCTAAGAATCCAACAGACTTTGCTGCATGGGCAGTGGAGAAAATACCGCAGCTCCAAGCACAATCATCTATTTTGTTAGGAATTTAAGGAATTATGTACAGGCATTATTCTACAAACCACTAGGATTGATCCTAGGTGCAGGTAAGATAGGCCAAACTCAATTCTCTCTCTATTATTTCACGGAAATCAAGGGACTGACTTGGAACATTGGCTCCCTCAGCTTGTCCTGTTACTAGAATTTCTCACCAATAGATTATTGCTTTAGATTATTGTTAAAGTTGTACATATCTTTCTAGAGAAAGGAAATACACTGAACATTAATAAACAGTATCATATTATCACCAATTTATTTAACCTATCCTTTGACCACCTTTCAGAGGTTGAAAAATATAACAAGCACATGTTGATGGCTCCACGAGCTGAACCATCTTTAATTAGATCCATTAATTGGAAAGGCCCCATGAAGACAGAAACTAGGTAACATTTTTAAGTAGACATGTCTTTAATTGGAAAGAACTAAGCACTCCCAGAAATATGTTTACTCTAACTGTTGCCTTCTAGAAAGGCTGCTTTGTCTCATGTGGTCTAACTTTTGAGACTCTAATGGTGTGAATGTTAAACCAAGAATGACCAAGCAGGCACCCTGTGGAACAATAGAGCAGATATTTTTTGGCAGGCATTCCTTTCAATATTAGTAATATATGTATCTGTAAAACTCCTTACAAATTTTGAAACCCTTTCAAACACAAAATTTCATAAACCAACTTGGAAAACAAGAAAAAGCACAAAGATCACAATCAGCTGTGAGGTCAAAATATGGAGATAACCAATGTTACCATTTTGGTGTTTAGGAGATAAATATTAATGATAAAATTGAGTCATTGAAACTTTGGGTGACTTCATTGTGGTGGTTTGGCTGATGGGCATTTTTGAGCTCCATTGACTGATTTGATGTCGTGAGTTGGGGTTATCTGGTGAACAAGAATGATTCTTTCCTTCATACTTGCTTGTTACTCTTTCTTCCTGTTTGGAATTTATTCTTTAGACATCTTGTGCTTCTTTAATCTCCCTTCTCCTTTTCCTCCAGCACTACAGAGGATAAAATGGACTCCTGGGCCTTGTCTTTTCTTATGGTTACATGAACTAAGCTGGATTAGCACAGTTTTCCGGAAACAATAGCTGCTGCCACAAATAGCCAATTAAGGAATTGCATTAATGATTTTACAATGGAAAAATTCACTCTCCTCACACTCTGCCATCCTTCCTTGTTCTCTTCTTCTACCTAGTTGGGCTCATCAAGCATGTGTATCATCACCATTCCTTGGCCTCACCTCCTTCCTCACCCACAGTGGAAACACTTTTAAAGACACCCTCCGTATTCTCTGATGGTTCCTCTCTTCTCCTATGCTCAGCCCACACAAGACTCCAGCTCTGAATAGATGTAGCTCTGCTTTCTTAGTGTGACTTTCCTCTTCTCCAGGACTAACCACTTGGCTTTTATTCCTGATCACATCCTTTTTTCCCTTGACCATTTTTGCCTTCAATTATCCTACTATGTTGCTAAATTCAGTAAGCCATTTTCAGTGCTTATCTTATTAGACTATTCTATAGCATTGGACACTGTTGTTCCCTCTTAGTTCTACTTAGAAAATAACTTCTCCCCTTATGAACAAATTGTCTGTGTTTATTATCTAAAATTTACAAACTAGGAACAATAATTTTAAAATTCTCATAGCCAAGAAATTCAGATGAGATTGAGTGCATTCAGCGTGGTATGATGGTAGACAGCCAAGAAATTCAAAGGAAACTATTATGGCCATAATTTTTCCAGGATTCTTCAATGTATATGATATGCTTTTGTATACCCACAGGCATGTACACTGTTATCATTTAATACGTTAAATATTTTACATATGAGTAACTATTCTTCTATAGCATGATTTTAATCAGATGCATAATATTCTGTTGTAGGAATATGCTATTATTTACTTAACCAACTCCCTCCAGTTGAATATTCATGTTATTCTAATAAATACTAAGATAAATAATGCTATGGTTCACACTTTGACATGTAAAGTTTTGGGCATAGCTTTGATAATTACCACAGGATAGATTCCTACATATGAAATTGATAGATCAAAGAGTATGTATTTATACTTTTTAGGCTCTGGATACACATCAATAAACCTATTTCCAGGAAGGTTGTAGAAATCTGTTCACACATTATAGATGCAGTAAAGCCTTTGGGTTAAAAGCATGAGCTTTGGAGTTCTTGTCCATCCCTGTCACTGATGTCAGCTTTTTCTTCTAGCACTAAATATTATGTTCCCCAAAGTTCAATTTTTAGTATTTTTGTAGGACGAATTTTCTCTTGGTGATTTTGCCCATGGAATTAACACAGAGAACTGATTACTCCAAGATTAGTATCTCCAGCCCCTCTCCCTTGTAACGTGTGTCCATTGGGAGTTTGTGTTATTTCCCTCAAATTTCCTGTGTTCCCCACTTCAAGGAACTCTTCCACCTTTATGCAAACCAGAAACCTCAGTGTTATCCTCCATGGGGATGGGAGAGTGTGTACTCCCACTTTCCCAGAATAAAAAACTCTTTTGGAGAACCGTAACGCTTTAAAAGTGATGGGTAAACAATATCCTCTTTTATTTAACTGGCTAACAGCCTAAAGTTTTTTTTCTCACCACTAGTTTCTAAATTATCTTTCTTACTGCATGTTCCTTTTCTTCTTGCTCATTGTGATCTGTCCCTCAGCTGCCCAAATTTTGTAGGAGAGGTTAGACAGGGGCTACTGTTATCCCAGAGCTGTCAGAGACAATTGTGTTTACTACTCGATGCTGCCTCAGACCCAGTGGTCGGTACAATGCTATGCAATCCTCCCTCAGCAAAACAAAGCAGACCCAGCCATGCCTAAGTCTATAGATTATACCTCTGAAACCACTCTAAAATTGGCTGTCTTCTCTTCATGCTTACTGGTATTGCCTTAATTCAGATTTTATCCTTAGGGAGAGGAAGAAAACCAGTTTGTTTTTTTGGAAGATAACTTTGATGGATGTGTTTGCCGTTGGCTGTGTTCCTTTGAGTCAGCCTCTCCCGTCCAAGGCAGTTAATCTCTCTAAGTCTCATCTCATAAGAGAGGATGATAACACTACCTGCTTCATGGGATGGTTGTAAAAAGTATAAAATAATGCATTAAAAAGTGCTGAGCGGAGTGCCAGACACGGAGTGAACATCCAACAAATGTGAGCTTGTCATCATCTCTGCTGTCTTTGAAGACTCACTGTAAAGGATCTCAAGCTCTTCCTGATTTCTCTAAACAGAGTCAGTCGTCTTTCCAATAGTGTTCAAACTTCCTCTACTTGGACACTGATTTTATCTCAATATTCCTATCTTTCCTAGACTGTGAGTACCTCAAGGGTAATGACTATGTGAATTCCTTTTTCTATCCTCAATACTAAGCAATATGTCTGGTGTGTAGGAGGTGGTAAATAAATATTTTTGGAAGAGTACACAGGATGAATGATTTATGCTTATGTTTTTGGTTTTGCATCTGGAATTGTCAAATATCAGTCGATATAATTCAACTAAAAAAGGGAGAATCACATAATCTAAAATTACATGATAAAATGTATAACAATTAAAGGATAAGATGATGTGATCATGTGGCAAGAAAATCCAAAACACTTTAAAAGTAAGACATTGAAGTTAATAATTGAATTTAGCAAGATTGATGGATACAAATTAAATATTAAAACATCAATTATATATTTATGTACCAATTACAAGCATTATGAAATAAAATATTAACATTATTTACAATATCATTAAGTTTTTAAACATCAAGATACATATATAACAAAGTACATGTAAAAACGCTGCATGGAAAAACTACCAAACTTTGCTAAGAGAAATTTTAAGAGCCTTAAATAAATTAAGGGATATTTATGGATTGAAAGACTCAGTTTTTTAAAGGTATCAATTCTCCCCCAAATTGATAGATTCAAAAAGTACCAATAAAAATCCCAAGAATGTATATGTATGTGTATAAACTGCAAATTGATTCTAAAATTGATATGGAAATGCCAGAGGCCAAAAATAGTCAAGGCAATCTTGAAGAAGGACAAAGTTGGAGGATTTGCACTACCAGATACTGAGCCTTATTATACAACTATATTATTTAAGGCAGTATGGTATTGGCATAAGGAAAGATACCTAGATCAATGGAATAGAATAGAGTTCAGAAACAGATCCAAATAGATATGAACAGTTGATTAATGAAAATGATGGCACAGTAGAGTGATGGGGAGAGGTATTGCTTTTTCACTCAAAACGGTGCTGGATCAATTGAATATGCTTCTCAAAAAACTTTTTTGACTCCTAGCTCATATTATACATGAAAATCATTTTCAGTTGGATTGTAAATTTAAATGTGGAAGTTAAAACAATAAAGATTCTGGGAAAAGAGCAGAAGAATATCTTCATGAGGTTGGGGTATGGAAAGATTTATTGAATAAGACCAAAAAATTACTAACCACAAATTTAAAAATTGAAATATTTGACTAAATCATATTAGGGAACTCTGAGTCAAAAGACACCATTAACAGAGTGGAAAAACAAGTCATAGAATAAGAAAAGTATTTATAATACATGTACCCGGCAAAGGGCTCTTATCCAGAATATAGAAGAAACTTTTACAAGCCAGTTTTAGAAAGTCAGACAACCCAACTGGAAAAAAAGGCCAAAGTTCTAAACAGGCACTTCATGAAAAAGAATAGAAGTAGATAAGTATATGAAAAGTTTCTCAACTTCATTAATCATAAGTAAGAAAATCATAAATTTATTGGCCAAATTTGGACACTTTAGGGAATGAAAGTCACGTTATTAATAATTATGTCAGGAAAACAGACTTAAACCAGGATTTATGGTCACCCTAGTCATCAGAGATAATCAAATTTCTTTCACAAGGAGATACAGCCATATATCTATCAGAATTGTCAATTTTTTTAAAAAACCCTGACAACATCAAACGTTGGTGATGATGTAAATTAACTGAAAGTCTCATACACTTCTGGTTAGAAGGTAAATTGATATAAGTACTTTGCAAAACTTTCAAAATATATCTGTTGAAGCTGAACATGTGAATAACTCAGCAATTCTATTATAGGTATATGCCTATCCAAAATGCATATGTGCACTAAGTATGTACAAGAATTTTGATAATTGCATTATGTGTAATTGCTACAAACTGGAAGTAACCCAGTGTTTATCAAGCCTAGAATGAATTAACAGTATTATATTCATATAGTGGGATATGATGCTGCCATGAAAATGACCAAAATGAATGTGTCTCAGAAACATAATATGCAAAAGAAGCCAGACACAGAAGAACACACATTCAGTGATTCCTTTTATATAAAGTTAAGAGTGAGCAAACTGATGTATGGTGTTAGAAGGCCATATAGTGGTTGTCTTTTGAAGGGGCATGGAGGTGGCTTCTGGGATGGTGATAATATTCTATTTCTTGATCCTGATGGTAGTTGCATAGGTCTATTCATTTTGTAAAAAATCCATTAAGCTGTGTACTTACAATTTTTGGGCCTTTCTACATGCATGTTAATCTTCAAAAAACATTGAAAAATAGAAACTAACATATTGGCACAATGAGTAGAAGGTATCTGGAATATTAACATATCAAAGAGAAATGTCAAAAAGAAAGACATCCAAATATAAAATGTAGGTGTGTAAATTAACTTTTAGTTTCAAATGTTTAAAATATGTCACTCTTCAACAAAGAATAGTTTAAAATGTCTTTTTATCTCAATATCCATGATCTAAAATCTTGATATTTTCTTGTTTTCTCCTATTGTATTGGAACAGTAGATTGATCTTTCTCACTGAAAATCAAGGTCATATTAACTCACTAAGACCCTTTCACTCTTAGCAGTTTCTCTCTAACCATTCAAATTTCGACCATTGTTTTTAATATTAAATGGAGTTTGTTACTCAATATTTGATATTGATAATTATACCTCTGCATTTTAAATCTGTCACCTCCTGATATCTTTTGGGGAACAGAAGGAAGATCTTCAAGCGTCTACATTTATCTTACCTTTTTTGTATATAGATTTGACAACCTATGTAATAATTTAGTAACAGTAAAAATATACGGTGTTAAAAGTAAATGTAAATATGACAGCATTATAAGCACAAACATTTTTTACTAACAAGTGTGCTCGGTCAAAGATAAATACTGATCACTGGTTTAATTAAAATGCTTTAAATACTCAGAGAAGAAACAGTTGCTGGAATTCTTGTCTGCTGGTGAGGTCTTGATCAAGACAGTTTCATGTCCAACTCTCCATGGCTACAGGGATTGGAGGAGGATTTTTTTTGGTTGATTCCTATTTGGCTTGAGTTTGATTTCTGTAGGATGTTCATTGTGATGAAAGAGGCAGGTGAGTGAGTTTGTGCATTACAAAATTAGGTTACAATGTATAAAATAACTTTTTAATAGTTATTTTTGAATATCTGTTATAAAGAATGGTAAAATGTAAATCACAAATGAATAGTTAATGTTCAATTTTAATTAACTTCTTTCTTGTTTTCTAGGTGGACCAGATATCTGGTTTTCACATAAGATCTGTTCTCTGTGTCCCTATTTGGAATAGCAACCACCAAATAATTGGTAAGAAATTACCTAAATAATTAAACTTCTTGAATAAAGAAACAGAAATTTGCTTTAAAATACTCCTGTATCTTTTTTGTGTGTTCCCTCTTTGTACACCCAGGACTCATCAAACTATGTCTCACACTCTTGTATAATCTCATAAGTGCAGACTCCTAAAGAATCAACATTAACCACAACTTGAACAAATAATTATTAAGTTGAAAGAACCAATAAATTTTAAAGTTGAAGAAAATCTGAGTTATCAACCAATAGAACTCTTTTACCTCACCTTGTGGAAATAGCAGCAGAGAGAGAGGATAAAAAAATTAGAGAGAGAGAGAGAGAAAAAAATGACTTCAAGAAAACCACAAAGTTAGTAGAAGATCAGGATTAAAACTCAGGCTTCCGGGCCGGGCGTGGTGGCTCACACCTGTAATCCTAGCACTTTGGGAGGCAGAGGTGGGTGGATCACCTGAGGTCAGGAGTTCAAGACCAGCCTGGCCATCATGGTGAAACCCCATCTTAAAAAACAAAAAAACAAAAAACAAAAAAAAAAACTCAGGCTTCCTAACTTCTAGTACAGACTTTCTTACTATGTTGATGTGTTTACATCTGTGCTTTTATACATGGTGTAAAGGCAAAGGAAGAAAGAACATTGTCTATTGGACATATACTGAGCATGCATCTTTCTGCCTGGGCAGTTCTCAAATAGGCCAGATTTTCCCATAATAAAGGAATCATGGGTGGAAAACAGCTTCCAGTTTTTACTTTCACCATTCCCCTTTCCTTCTCAAAAAACTCAACCAAGAAAGCATCAAAGTCAAGAAAGAAGCCCCAGCAAGGAGAATTCATGGTTGAAATAGAGAAGTCATGAAGGATGGAGTAATTAGTTGAAATTATTGAAACACAATAAAAACATGACTTTTTTTTCCTAAGAGACATAAGAACACTAATTCATCTGGTAACTAATGCATCTATTTGCCTCTCTCTGCTTCCGCCTAAAATTGCCTGTTAAAGTCTAAAACACTGCTGCTTATTACAGGATTTAGTATTCTGTGAGTGTTGTCAGGATCTGAATTCTGAGATAAATTTTTTCATCAGTTTAATCTGCATAAAAATATTGGTACATTATTGAACATTAAGAATACTCTAAGATTTGGGATCTAAGCTTCTAGTACAAAGAATTAAACCACATCATGCACAGAGTTTAAAATAAATTTATGTTTAAAGAGAAAGTTTATAAGAAACACCATGTGTTATCTGTTGATATTCCATGGCAATCTCACAGTCCTACATTTCAATCCTAATAGTAAACATCCATTATTACTTCAAAATTAGAACCATGGTTTTCCTGGTTACATGCTAATAGTTTTGTGTTTCATTTTATATATTTATATATATATATATCTTCTAGCATAGGATGACTTACCTCCCTGGTGGGAAGTTGGGTGTTTTAAAAAATACAAGCATATTTTAGAATTATAGCTGCTTTTTTTTTTCTGTACTAAATGGGGACAAAGGCTAATGGTTTTCAAGATAGTTGATTTTTCTTGTTAAACTTGTGTGTTTTGAAAGTCATGCCCTAAAACATCTGGTATAATGCTAAAAGTGAACATTGGAAATAGTAACCACTCATAAATTTTTTAGAATCACATGTACCCCATTGGTAGCAGGCAACAGAACTAACCTTGCTTTGAAGGTTAACTGTATTAATCAACTTTTATTGCTTGTAGTAATTCCTAACATTTCTTGAATGTTTACTCTGAGTGAAGCAATATGCTAAATGCTTTACGAACATTCTAACATTTTCTCATTTAATCTTCATAACCCTCTTAGATAGTTAACATTTTAATCTCCATTTTACAGATGAGGAAATTGAGTGCTAAAAAAGTTAGGTAACGTCCCCAAGGTCACACACCTGATGGTGGAGTTAAAATTTGAACCCAGACCATCTAAGTCCAAAGCTTTTGTTCTTAATCACAATGCCATACTGCCCCTCTTAAGTATTGTGCTTCAGAAAATTAAATATATATATATATACACACATATATATATATTTGGTTGAAGTATGTATATGTAACTGAATACACACACATATTCAGTTACATATATACTCGATTGTATATATAATTGTATATATATATATATTCTCATATATATAAAAACACACAAATACATATGTATATATATGCTCATATATATATATATACACACACACACACACAAACATACATATAAATATATGGGGGATATATTCAAGTTATTGTAACTAGTCATCTAGAATCAGATTAAAGCCTTGGTAGAACTCCAAACTCTACTGAGATCTAGTCTAAATAAATCAGCCTTGAAGACAGACTGCACACCTCAGATTTATTCTCATGAAATCGGCAGGCACTTGAGAGACCAGAGTTTAAATTGAGTGCAGTTTCCTAAAGGAGGCATAGAGTTAGCTGTGGGTTACTCTCTTAGAGAAACACAATGTCCAGTACTAAAAATGACCACATAATTCACTCTCCCCACAGGAGTGGCTCAAGTGTTAAATAGACTTGATGGGAAACCTTTTGATGATGCAGATCAACGACTTTTTGAGGTAAGAAAATAAATGGTTTATATGGAGTCATCAATAGTCCCCTGTTTGAAGCTTGCCCAAATTTGAAAAGACAAATAATTATTAATCAATTATTATTATACTTACACGGAGGACAGAATTTACAGGAAGATTTAAGGAATGTATAAATGCTTAAGTGAGATTTGATCCTATTTTTTACGAATTGGATTATTTTGTAACCATCCATTATTTTTATCCTAATTTTATTACAGAATGTCCCTCTCTTTTCCCCAAAGTGTGATTGTCTTATTCTTGTCTTGCTTGTGTGTGTTCAGAGTCATGAAACCCTAAACCAGCTCTGCCAGGTGTACCACCCTCACTTTTCTCTTGTTTATGCGCTTCGGTTCATTCACTCCAGGTTTTCTAGCTGAAGAGGTTAGCCTTGAATGGGCTTCCTCATAGACTATACCAGTAGCCAACATGAAAACTCATGATTATCTTTCTCTAGTCAAGAATACCTCATAGCTTCTTTATTAATGGTTCTAACTCAATCCTCCTTCCCCTTAACACTTGCCTTATGGTTACATTAACTTAGCTTTTTACCAAAATATTGTATAGCCTAGCAACTAAAAGAGGTTGCTTTGGTTAAATAGAATGGATTTACTAAAATCAGTCCACAACCTAAATAAATTAAGAACCCATTTAAACAGACTATGTTTTTAAACATATGAAGTTGTTTTACTACAATGACATTAAATTCATAATTTTTTCTCATGTGCAGTGTGAGCTATAAAGTTGTTATATAATAATAGTAATTAAGAATTTTAATATGCTTATTTCCCCAAGGCCTACCTCTGTGTACAATAAGATTGTATTTCAGACCCATCCCTGGTGACTCCCCGCTTTCGTATTAGATTTTGCCAATGAGTTGCCGCAATGTTTAATTAGCAGGTTTGCCCTTTCCTAGGCCTTTGTCATCTTTTGTGGACTTGGCATCAACAACACAATTATGTATGATCAAGTGAAGAAATCCTGGGCCAAGCAATCTGTGGCTCTTGATGTAAGTACAGTATTTATGTCAGGTTTGTATGCTGCTAGCTCTAATTTATGAGGGAAAAAAATTTCCCTGGTTATGGGGCTCAAATTTTACATGTCTCAGATTTTAATTATCTATTTATTGGTCCTTAATCATTTTAGGTCATGGGTTTACATTTCATGAAGTCTAGAAAAATACAATGTTGCATATTATTTCAGGGGTTCACAGATACCCTGAAGCCTATTCATATATGTCCTATATTTAGATATCGATTTTTATAATTATATTTATTAAATAGTGATAGTCCAAAGATAATTCAGCAGGATTTAAAATTTATTTTAAACTTAGATTCGAAGATGTATATTCTATAAAGTCACAACTTTTCTTCTCAGAGGAGAAAATTTCACTATGAGGATATATGACCTAGGTGGGGAAAGCTGCTCCTGTCATTATCTGATTCTCCTTCTCCCTCCCTCCCCCAACACATGTCCCCTCAAGAACATTGACCTGTTCCCATGTCTGCACGTGTGTCCTCTCAGACCCATTAAGTTCCAAAAGAGCAGTTCTAATCTCCCCTGAATCTCAGTTGCTTGTTTTGACCCAAGACTTATTTTTCCTTCTAGCTTCTGCTCTGTAGATTTTTTTTTTTCTTTTTTTGAGATGGAGTCTTGCTCTGTTGCTCAGGCTGGAGTGCAGTAGTGTGATCTCAGCTCACTGAAACCCCTGCCTCCCGGGTTCAAGCGATTCTCCTGCCTCAGCCTTCCAAGTAGCTGGGATTACAGGCACCTGCCACCATGCCCAGCTGAATTTTATATTTTTAGTAGAGATAGGGTTTCACTATGTTGGCCAGGCTGGTCTCGAACTCCTGACCTCAGGTTATCTGCCTGCCTTGGCTTCCCAAAGTGCTAGGATTATAGGTGTGAGCATGGCTTGGGGGGAAATAGCAAAATACAGGAATTTAGAACAGCAAATGTTGAGTTATGCCTCCTTCACCATCATCAAATTGTGATCTCTACAGTGTTGCTTCACCCATTGTTGTTTAGTACCTGTAGCTATAAAAAGAAAGGCACACCATACACTAGTTCCATCTAAATCCTACTTCATTATATCACAGTATAATTAACACGCAAAGAGGGAACATCTTACATATACCTATATTCTCACTCCTCACCTACCTCTGGCACATCGTCATCGTCTTTAGAAGGAGCTAGAATAACTGTGTTGCAACATGAATGGCCATTAACCCCCAGGTGGGAAGATTCAGTAAAAGGTACCACTCTCACTGACACTACTCCTGCTCCAGTGAGCCACAGTTACCATTACCTAGAAAACACTCGTGTACCCTAGAATTTCTAGTCGCAGTCTCCTCACCCATTGAATTGGTTATTTCAGTTTATAGTGAACACTTCTTTTTTATGTAACTCAGATCTCTCTGTCCTTAGACACAAAAATTATTACCAACTCTACCAAATCTCCAGCCCGACTCTTAGCCTTGTGACAATCTTAAACTTTCAAGAAGTTGACTTATAGGTGATGACGTGTATGTTCTGCATGCTTTATTTTGTGCCAGTGTCGAAAGTGGCATTCCCAGTCAGAATTATGGTGCTACCATCTTGCTCTCACCCCTTCCACTGTTAGCCAACTCCCACCCCACTGAGTACAAAATTCTTGACACTAGTGATCAGGTGGCGTCTACCGCACTCCCTGGCTTAGGAATCTACATGCAAGAGTATCTGGAACGATTATTTATCCTAAGGACTTTATAAAGACAAAAAAATCATTTTTTCAGAACTACTAAACCCAAATTCAAGAATGAGATATATGTATATTATAATATACATTAATTTCTAAATAAATATATATTTTTAAATTTATGTATTTATAAATATTATACATGAATATGTGTAAGTGTAATATTTTTGTAAATATTTATATTAAAAGTATGCATTTATAACCTGCTTAGCCCCATAAATGATTTGAGCTACTTTTTAAGACTATAAATGATCCAGCAAAACTTTTTTAAAAGTAAAATGGTAATAACAGAGCTGAGAGAGAGAAAGCCAGGAGGAACAGAACCAAATGCCATGTTACCCTCTATCATTCCTATCTCCTCTTTCTGAGATTCTGGGCTAGCCCTTTCACCTTTTCCACTGTGGCTAAGGAAAGATTCTTCACTCAGGTGTGGCCAGGTTCCTCTTCTCCTTGTGTTGTTTCATTTTTCCTTATTCTCTTCCATTTTTGTCCTGCTTGACCTTGACCCCAAAACAGCTGTGTCTAAATGTAGCTCTTTCAATCCCATAACCTTATTGTAATGTCTTTTTTTTTTTTTCAGTTAGCAACAAGAGTGGAGGGAAATAATCCATTCCACAGTACCCAGTAACAAAAACTACCCTAGAATCCTTTCCTTCCTTAGAAAGGGAACACACATAGTTCATGGCCTAGAGAGTTAATGGGAATACATGTCTTGCTGTGCATTCATGAGACTCAAGAGACAGAACCACACTGTTCTCTTCTGTCTTTTAAAATTCCTATTCCCAAAGCATTTTTAACAAAAATGCTTTCGTTTGTGGTACATCCTCTGAAAGTAATATTCTCCACATGAATTCTCTGAAAAGACTAATAATCCCCACAAATGGGGCAGAGGATAGTCTCTGAAACACTCAGAGCTCACTAGAAGTACACTCAGGAAAAAAAAAGATAACTTTATTTTTTTCTCCCAAACAGCCATTGATTTCCATATATTTATTTAATACTGGGTACTTTTCCTAATGATTTTGTTACCAGGAGGTGCAGGAATCCTCAGTTCTTGTCTTGCTTGGGAGAAGAATTCAGCCAAGAGGCCAATTAGTAATGTAAGCAAAAGATTTATTGAAAGCAAATAAAGATTACAGAGTTGATTGAACTAAGGACACTCCAGGAGAGGAGCAGGCTGGTCTAGCTGGAGAAACAGGAGTAGTAGCAGCAAGGGTTGGGTAGAAGCAGAGACAGTGCATGCTGAAAGATGAGGCAGAGCAGGCTATTCAAGAGGGAATAAGCCAGCTGCAGCTCTGTGAGTTCTGTATTGCGGTTATTATGGCACTGTTTCTTCAAGTTTCTGCTTCTGCCTCAAGTCTCCGCCTTTGTCTTTGTCTAGTTCCCACTTCTGCCTTAAGTCCCCACCTTTTCCCCCACCTAGTTTCTACCCCAAATTTGTGGGATTCTCCCCTGCGGTTAGTTCGCATGTATATACTGGCCAGTGTTGAATATGAATTCTACATAATGCCTGCATTACTCATTATCACCACCTGAGCAAGGTTGGAAAGTGGTTAAATCTGTACTTATTGCACCTGTGTATCTCTTAGATGTAATAAGTGCAAAAATTTCTCCTTTTTCCCTCTTTCCCCTAATGTAGCTAGCTACATTCTGATGGGTTAATTGCAGCGTGAGTGATTACTGGGAGTCTTAAGGGGTGTCTCTTTCTGCATAGGTATTTCTCTTCCTCTCTGCTCATAGCTAGGATGCATGTTTTGGATGGTCTCTGGGGTATGAGATTTTTCCAAAGCTCCCTTTTCTCAGGGGACTTCCCCTCCTGCTCATATCTAGATTATCTGCCTACTCAAACAATATGAAATATCACATTAAATTATATAAATTCTTATATATATATTCAAGTATATTTCTTTACATGTTGCTTTGTTCCATCGATCTACCTATTTCTAAACCAGAACTTCATTGCTTTAAATACACTTTTAATGCAGATCTTGCTTTGTGTCAGTATCCCCTGCAGGAGGTTGCTGACTTTATCCATGCAAAAGGCTGTGTAGGGAGAAGATTTAGTGTTGATTTTATTATTAGCCTGGGCAGTTAATTAGACTTGAATCCCGATTCAGTAGCTATCGACCTTGGGCAAGCTAATTAATCTCTCAATCTCTTTTTTTTTCATATGTTAAATGGGTATAAGAAGCCCATTTTCCCCATAAATATATATACCTACTGTGTACCTACAAAAATTAAACATTAAAACAAAATTTACTCCTGTTTTAACAGTTACAAAAAAAATAATGCAGGGAAAGTGTTTAGAAAGAGTGTTTAGTTATAATTCGTTCTTAATAAAAATTAGTTGTTCTTACCAATCAGTGCACTTGCAGTCCTTAACCTTCATTGAATTTTGTCTACTTAGCCCAAGATTTCCTGTAAAACTATTCTGATTGGGGAGCTATAATTTTTTCTTTTGCTTGTTTTACAGGAAAATCACTTTCTGCTTAAAGTCAGAGCTGAAAACAGATTGCCTGTTTCCTAGTTCTTTGCTACATGCTGTTTAGTCACAGCACTGAACATCCCAGAAGCACTGCAAGTACAGCTGCTCCAGGGCACTACTGCTTGCTCAATGCAGGCCCATTGTCTGTAGCTTGTGTTACTATATATGCACCTGCAGAAAAGTCTAGGGCATAGAAATACAAAATTTACCATGTCAGAAACAGAACAGGTCTTTAAAAGCTAGACATCTCCAAGGACAAAGCTTCCCCAAAAGACTTGTCATGCAAGGCAGTCCCTTCCCTGTTATCACATATTGGCAACTTCAACTCATTTCAGTCATAATCTGCACATGGTGAGAAACAGAAATGTAAGCATACAAAACATTTTCTAATGTTCTGGCCTTTAAAAAAATGGAGTGACTAATACATTATCCAGATTTTGTTTAACAGTTGAATTATCAACTCAATTATTTTGATGACTGTTTTTAATTTCTCATAATTTAATTATACAATTCTATTGTTAAAATCCTTTGTCCTAAATATATAAAATTAATACTCTAAGGCTCTTAGAGAGCAGAAATGCTCTTAAAGCTGAATAATGGAACAAAGAGAGGAATTTACTATCATTTTAATCACTTTAATTGTATTATTCTGATTTCCATTCTACATGACCAAGAGCTTCAGAAGAGCTATACTAGTGTATGTTCACATTTTCTGAGAGTAGAAATTCTTAGGTAAAAGGTGGAACCTTTTTCTAAAAGCCACAATACAGATAAAATACAATACAGATGATGTAGATGTAGAATATTACTTCCTCATTTTGAACATCAGGAATTGTCCTTTTGGGTGTCTTTCATAGTTACTGCAAATGAAGCCTTACCTAATACTGATGAGAAATTTTCCAGAAAATATGTCTGTGTGCTAAGGGGCACTGCATACAGCTTTAGAATCAGAAGAGGGAGAGATGAGGGTTAAACAGAGAATGAGAAAAAGGCATATGCAATCAGGATCCAAGCACCATTTATTCTACCACCCCAAAGCCTCTCCCATCAATTTCCACCTTTCCAATTGCCAAAGCAACCATCCTACTTAAGGGCTCCATTACCTCTGCACTGGGCAATTCCAATAGCCTTCTACTTGTTCTTCCTAAAACATGTTTTAGATTTCATCACTCACGCAATCATAGACCTTAAATTACTCCCCCATTACCTTTTAAAGTACAAATGTCCTGGCCTTTGAGGCCCTCAGAAATCTCATAACAAACTACTTTCCTACTCCTCGTTCTCATTTCTCTTCTCAGAGTATTATATGCTACTTACAAACCCAGTGACTTCATAGTCTGAAGATCAGCTACCTATTTCTCTGCCATCTCCACTCTCCTTTTTTTTTTTTGGTGAGAGAAAGAAAGAAGAAAGAAAAAGGGTGGAGAGAGAACAGAATTCTTGCTCTATTGCCCAGGCTGGAATACAATCTAGGAATAGGTATTAAAAACCTCTTTTATGCCGATAACTGTACTTAACAATCCACTCTCCTTCACTTTTGTCTTTCTCTGTTCCAATTATGCCATATCCACTCAAAATTTTCCCATCATTCAAAGCACAATGTAAATGTAATCCCCTCTATAAATCCTCCAATCCCAAAGCTTTTTTTTCCTCTGTTTGCCCTATATTGTCGTTAATTATAAGGCTGTATGTTTACCTCTGATAAAACATATGTGCCTTGAAGTGTGTGATCATGTCTTATGTAGCTTTTATTCCTTTCAGTATTCTATATACAATTGGTACTCAATAAAAGTGTATTGAATAAATGAATGTATCCTACCACAAATAATTAATTTTTCTGCCCTGGCAACATTCTGGAATGGGAAAGCTTGGGCTATGTTGGGAGAACTACTTAGTGGCAGTCTTGCTGATCACAGACTGGCGTAACATCACCTCTGTATTCCCTTCCTCCTTCATAAGCTATGGGTACAGATAAAGAGTTGCTTTCATTTGGGGAGGAATTTAGATCTCTTCCTAGATACCGTCTTCTATGGGATATATCCTTAGATGAGGATGAAGAAGCCAGTCTAACTTCCTGAAAGTAAGGGAGAAGGAGAGAAGTGGAAGCAGTGATTCTTTCATCAGGAATCTTCTAAGCTCTGAGGAGAGATTTTCTCTCATTGGGTGAAAGAGTTAGACTCAGAGGCTACAAGTAGAATGCCACTTCATTCTTTCTCACTCCTCTTCCTTTAAACTTACTCTGTTGAATCAATCATCCCCACTCCTGGTATAAACTCTCTAGTACGATTCCACCACTTTTTTGGCACACACAGGTGTTAAATTGTCTCTGAGCTTCTTCCCTTCCCCTCATTTAGAAACCTGTACTTGGGAGAGAGTCATAGTCATAGCTTCTTTACTCTTCCTCACTTCATCTCGTCTCCCAACTCAGATACAGGGCTCAAGAGGCAGCTAGGATGAAAGGGCGAAGTCTTATGATTTCCTAACCTGATTTCAGGGCCATCTGTGTCAGACACCAACATTTTCTTTTTGTAATGAGCCGCTTTCATAAATTCTTCAGAGAACTGCCTGGCTGGGAATCTCCTGTTACCAATTACTTGTGGTTTTGCCTCTCCTGACTGGCAGCTTATAATCCATTCTCATTCCTGGCTTCCAGTGGCCCATCCTGACCCTCCCTCTGTGAAGGTCCGCTCACTTCTCTAGGCAGTCCTCTTGGTGAAGGTTATTTTTTGTTGTTGTTTATTTTAATAGTGGTAAAATAAACACATGAAATTTATCGTTTTAACATTTTTAAGTGTATAGTACTAAGTACATTGACATTGTTGTGCAACCATCACCACTATCCATCTACAGAACTTTTTCATCTTCCCAAATTGAAACTCTGTACCCATGAGACATAAAATCCCCATTCCCTCTCCTCAGCCTGTGGCAACCACCTTTCTACTTTTGTCTATGAATTTGACTACTGTAGCTGCCTCATATAAATAGAATCATGCAATATTTGTCCTTTTGTGACTGGCTTATTTCCCTTGGCATGTATTCCAGGTTCATTAATGTTGTAGCATGTGTAAGAATTTCCCTCATTTTTAAGGCTGAATAATATTCCATTGTAAGTATATACCACATTTTGGTTTTCCATTCATACATTAGTGGATAGTTGGGTTGCTTCCATGGGCTGATTATTTTTCATGGGTCTTTTTGGGTCAGGGGAAAACTCACTCAATTTAATGAGTCTTTGCTTATTAAATTGTACAAACACGGGTCCCCTCAATGTAGCACGCTCTTCCTTCTGTCCACTAACCTTTAGAATTTTTAGGCATGAGTCAGCTACCAGTGTCTGCTACCACGTCACATCCTGGGGAAATACATAATAGGTTCTCCAAGTAGTTC
The DNA here is from genome assembly GCA_963573385.1 of Cacajao melanocephalus. Taxonomy (NCBI): domain Eukaryota; kingdom Metazoa; phylum Chordata; class Mammalia; order Primates; family Pitheciidae; genus Cacajao; species Cacajao melanocephalus. Next base: position 49,248 of record CAUYLG010007709.1, read on the forward strand.
TGTAGAAGGAAGCTTTAAGAAACCCTAGCTAAGAAATCTTCCAGGTAAGGCTCGCTCGTAAACTGTTACCCTTTTCTTACACAATTCAGAGATGAACAATGAGCAGCTCATCTTGGAGGAGGCAGAGTTAGTTTGGGGCATTTTCTTTCCAAGTCCTGCACAGATAACCTAAATGGCTTAGCACCTACTTTTAGAATGTAGTACCTGCTGTTCTAAGTTATAAATTCAGACAGAGTTCCACTTAAACATCCTTTTATCTACCAAAATAATTTTTTCAGGTCAAGTTACTGTCAGACAATGATCTAGTGATTGTCCAGATGATAAATATCTACTCATGTTAATTTACAGGTACAAGGAATACCAAGCTGACAATTAGAAAGCCAAATGTAGCACACCAATAGATATAGAATTGTTCTTACTTGTAAATTCTTCTTTTTTTTTTTTTTCTTAAAAAAAAAAGAGGAAGAAGAAGAAGAAGTTGATGTCATAGAGGCAGGGAATTGAACATTATTTTTACCAGAGTAGTTACAAGAGACTGGGACAGGGACGAGGAGGAGAGGATGGGGAGAAGTTGATCAATAGGTACAAAGTTACAATCAAATGAGAGAAATAAGTTCTGATGTTCTATTTTACAGTATACTGACTATGGTTAACAGTAAAGACTTGTATATCACAAAATACCTAGAAGAAATGTTTCGAACATTCTCACCATAAAGAAATGATAAACGCATGACATGATGGATACGCTAACAACCCTGACTGGATCATGATACAACATATATTTGCCTGAAAACATCAAATTATACCCCATAGATATATACAATTACAATATGTCAATTAAAATAAAATTCAAAGATTTTTAAGTGAAAATATAAATTATTATTTTTAAAAACTAGCCACAAAGAAAAGCCAATGCCCAGATGTTTTTACTACTGAATTCTACCAAACACTCAGAGAAGAAATAATACTAATACTTCTCCAATACTTCCAAAAATAGAAGAGGAGAGAACACTTCCCAAGTCATTTTCTGAGGCCAGCATTACACTGGTACCAAAACTGACAAAGATATCATAAAAAAAAAACTATAGACCAATATCTCTTATGAATATGGATGCAAAAATCCTCAACAAAATATTCACAAAAAGAATCCAGCGACATATCAAAAGAATTATACACCATGACAATGTAGTATTTATCCCAGAGATACAAACTGGTTTAACTGCTGAAGATCAATTCATGTAATTTATCATATTAATAGAATAAAAAGCAAAAATCATATGATTATCTCAATAAATGTAGAAAAAGCATTTGACAAAATCTACCACCCTTTCATAATTAAAAAAGGACATCAAACTAGGAGTAAAATGGAACTTCATCAACCCATAAATGTTATCTGTAAAACGTTCACAGCTAACACCATCATTAATCATGAAAGACTGGACTAGATGCTGTCCCCTTAAGATCAGAAACAGGTCATCTCTTATATTCAATATGGTGCTGGAGATTTCAGCCAAGGCAAGTAGGCAAGCAAATATATACAAAGATCTAAATTGGAAAGGAAGAAGTATCTTATTCATGGATGACATAACCATGTATTTATAAAATCATAAGGAATCCACTAAAAAACTATTAGAATAAGTGACTTCAGCAAAACTGTAGAGTACAAGATCAATATACCAAAATTGATTGTATTTCTATTTTTTTGCAATGAATAGTCTGAAAATGAAATAAAGAAAATCGTTCTATTTGCAACAGCATCAAAAAGAATAAAATATTTAGAAGTAAATTTAAGAAAACAAGTGAAAAACATACACTCTGAAAACCACAAAATACTGTTGAAAGAAAATAAAGATCTGAATAAATGGAAAAACATCTCATGTTCAAGAATTGGAAGTCCTAACATTATTAAGAGAGCAATGCTCCCCAAACTGGTCTATAGATTCAATGCAGTCCCTAACAGAACTCAGCTGACTTATTTGTAGAAATTGACAAGATGACTCTAAAATTCATATAGAACTGCAAGAGACCCAGAATAGCCAAAAACAACCCTGAGAACGAATAATCAAGGAGAAGAACAAGTGTTGACAAGGATGTGGAGAAGTTAGAACTCTTATACATTACTAATAAGAATTTAAAATGGTACAACTATTTTGAAAAATGGTTTTGACAGTTTCTCAAAAAGTTAACCAAAGAGCTACCGTATGACCCAGGAAACTCACTCTTAGGTATATGCCCAAGAGAACTGAAAACATGTCTGCACAAAAACTTGGACATGGATGTTTATGGCAGCATTATTTATAATAACTGAAAAGTGGAAACAACATAAACGCTCATCAGCAGTTGAATTTGGTACATCCATACAATGGACTATTATTAAGCAATAAAAAGAAATGAAGTACTGATACATGGTACAATATGGATGACTCTTGAAAACATTAATTGAAGTAAGCTAAATTTAAAAGGTCACATATTATATAACTCTCTATATATGAAATATCCAGATTAGGCCAATTTATAGAGACAAAAAGTAGATTAGTGGTTGTCAGAGGCAAAAGGGTAAACTGGGGAAATGGGTATGACTGCTAATGGGTATGGGGTTCCTTTTTGGAGGAGATGAAACGTTCTGGAATTTGATAGTGGTGATGGATGCACGATTTTATCAATACACTAAAAGCCATTGACTTGTACACTTCAAATGGGTAAATTGCATGGCACATGAATCATATCTCAATATACCTGCTGCTTTTAAAAATGGACACAATTCATTGGTAGTCCATCGAAAATGAAGACAAAGTGTATCTCGAATGAGACAAATCACCAGGAAGTTGAATTCAGTGTACAAATTATTTTTTCAGTAATATGACCAATTTATTTGGAGACATGCAGACGTCTTAATAATTAATTTGACCATTAAACATATGAGTACACAAAGATAGAGTGTCTGTGGCAAAAAACACTTGTTAAAAGAACAGGCAAATAACGACTGATTGTACATAGAGGCCTGCCTTGAGCAAAGCTGGTGTAGGTAGGCATGTAAACCATGAGTTAAGATTGAGGAGAAATCTCCTGCCCACCAATATTGTCTTCTCATAGGGCCACAGTACCTGAAACTTAATCATCATTCTCTTCTCTAATCAACACTTTTAAAATTCAAATGCTAAATGCTTTCAATCTTCAGCCTTTGTATAGTTGATTCTTTTGTGTGAAGCTCTCAATGATCCAATGTATCAACAGTGAGAGGAATGAACAGAGGCTGAGGACTGAAAGTGGAAACATGACACAACAGGGAAGGAAAGCTCTCAACACTAGCCTGGTTTCACTCTTAATTATGATGGTCAGTTCTGCTTTTTTAGCTGTAACTTTTAGGCAATTCCCAGAAGCAAAATGATAAGAGAATTTAGAAATCCTTTTGCCTGGAAATTCCAGTCCCTTTGGTTCTGAGCTCTGAGGTCCATTTGGTTGGAAGTTCTCAAGGGTCTTAATTTTCTCTAGGAGCCCCTCTGAAACCCCCTAGCCATGGATGTCCCAAGCTCCTTCCTGGCAAGAAGTCTGTGGACAATTAAAAATAATTATATTGTGAGACATCAGTAGTGAAAGACTTTAAAGACATGGATAAGTATAGAGCCTCTTGTACTTTAATTTTAAAATTACAGCTCTGTCTGATTAACAAGAAGCTACGATTTTCAGCACTCGAGTCCACTCATCAGTGGCGTGTAATCACTTCTTTTGGAAGTACAGTGGAGAATGCAGATCTCATTTATTTTACTCTCCCATGTAGCTCCTGTGGGACAGGCAAGACGGAAATAAATTGTGAGCTGGCATGTGCACTGTCCATATCTCCCCACCTGTGCTAATCAGAACAATCACTCCCAAAAGCCTCTTGGCTCTCAGACATGGCATTAATTGCTTATTTGGCTGGACCTTAATTTGTAAGCAAACCAGAGACACATAACTTTAAACTCAGAGAATTGATTTTAAATTAGTATTTACTCATTTTACGTGAGTCCAAGACTCTCCTCTTAAGGGATTTCCAGGATGCCTTACACATTATGCATTTCACACTGGTACCAGCTGGGGAAACGAAGCATTGTCACCAACTCTATTTACTGTTACAAGCATTCCAACCAGAAAAGGAGATATGAGTACTTGTAGAGGTGAATGAGGACATAGGGGTGTTCTAAGCATTAGATAAATGTTTGTGGGCCATAAAGAGCAGTTGAGAAAAATAAATTCCAGTTCGTTTAGGCTCTGAAATACAGTCAGGGGCCCCCAGAAGACATCAAACGGCCTTTATAGCCATGACAGACAGCCCTTCAATCCATATCATCACCAGAATTATTTTTCTCCTTGAAATAATTTTTTAATAGCATCACAGAAGACAACAAAAAAATACCAGCTAGGATAGCCCAACAATTGTACACTGTTAAAAATGTTTACAATCACATTTTATACATGTAATCTGTAGAGATGCTCTTCTTCCCCATCTCCTCCGCTGCCTCCTGACATGGCCTCTCCTTGTCTGTCAAATCCCTCCTCATAGAAGACCTAACTCAAATGTCACTTCATCTGCAAAGTTTGTCCCAACTTTCTGGACAGGAAGCTTATTTCACCACTGTTTCCACAGCATTCGCACCTGTCAGTCCACCTTCAAACTATTTATTGAATTTATCGTCTCCTCTCTGGTCTATCCAATCCTTGTCTGATTTCAGAACCTCTTTTCCTCCCTACTGGAGGTCTGCATGCAGGTTTGTCCCTCTGATCCATCCTCCACCCATCCATGTCAGCCCCTGACAGACCAGAAAAAATGTGGGGAGGAAGAAGTGACAGGAGGTCAAGGGTGAGGTGAAGTGTACCAAGGTCACAAAAGTGCTGGGAGGGCAGGAGCTTGAGTCAGGGCGTGCGGCATGGGTTCAAAGAAGGGTAGCTTCATGGGATGATCCTGAATGAGGTGGCAGGGAAGGGCTGGCTAAGTGGGGTGGGCATGAAGCCGACAGAGTGAGTGAGCACCAGGATGTGGGTGAGTGGGTTTTCTACATGGACATTGAAAGAAGTAGACGAAGGCTCTTAAGGTTTATTATGCATACAAATTACTTGGCATTCTTGATAAAATGCATGTTACCAGAAACAGCCCTCAAAGACTCTAATCAGCATAGCTGGTAGTTGGCCCAGGAATCTGTATTTCAATAAACACTTCAGGCAGTTTTGATATAGATGGGCCCTTGACTGTAGGAGATGTTGTCTGCTATGAGCTGAATTGAGCCTGCACCCCCAAATTTATATGTTGAAGTCCTAACTCCCCAATAACTCAGAATGTATTTGGAGATAGGGCCTTTAAAGAAGTAATTAAAGTAAAAGGAGATCATATGGGTGAGGCCTAATCCATTACTACTGGTATCTTTATGAGAAGAGGCAATTAGGACACAAACATGTACACGCACAGAGGAAATAGGACATAAGAAGACATCTGTCTGCAAGTCAAGGAGAGAGGCCTCAGAAGAAAGCAAATCTGCCAGCACCTTCATCTTGGACTTCTAGCTTCCAGACTGTAAGACAATAAATGTCTGTTATTTAATCCACCCTGTCTGTGGGACTTTGTTTCAGCAACCCTAGCAAACTAATGCACTGTCCCAGGATTATGGCAGGGCATGGTGTCTAGACACTAACCAAGGGACCCATAACACCATCTTCTGTGAAAGAGGGGAAGGGCCAGAGACCAATAGAAGATGGCATTGGGCTGGGGTAGAAGGCAATATTGGGAAAAAGTGTGGCCTAGGCAAGAATCTGAATGTGCAGAGGGAGTCAGGAGAACACCCTCTTCCTGCCCCACAGTTCATGAGGAGGGAAAATAAGGTTCTTAGAGGAAAGTCATGTTTCACTCAAGGCAAAGAGGAGGTGGAAGTAAAGAAATGCTAGACATTCCAAATTAAAATAGTAGATTTCTCTCTAGAAAACCTTATCAAAATGGCAATCTACAGGCACTTTTAAAAATTTAACTAAACAAAAAAGATTTCACCAATAAGACTAGGGGAAGTGGAAAGTGTAGACAACACAACACAATTTTGGAAGCGGGAGAGCAGCTAGAAAAGCGGTAAATGCATTAACGCAGTGGTTCTCAATGTGTGGTTCCCAAACAGCAGCATTGATATTACTGTAACTTTGTTAGACAAGCAGATCCTTGGGTCCCACTCCAGACTTACTGAATCAGAAACTCTCCAAGTGGAGCCTAGCAATCTATGTTTGTAACAAGCTTTCCCAGGGATAATGCCTGCTGAGGTTTGGGAGTCCCTGACTTAGCAGACCAGAGAGGATTGATCAGAACTCTCAGTTGCAAAATTCGAGAAAGAATCCTACCAAAAGGCTCAAAAATGGTAGTACCAGATAATGTAGAAATAGAGACTAAGAATCTAAAATCATGAGAATTAGTTAGAAATGTTTCAAAAGCAGTTAGGGCCCAAGACCTCTCCCAAGTTCTTTATACCTGCAGGCTCAATTCTGTCATGCAAAGTGGACAGATCAGGTGAGATTAGGTGTATTTCTGCCTTGGTGGACTACTTATCAAGTTGGTGCAAAAGTAATTGATTTTTGCCATTACCTTTAATATTATATTGAGTCCCAATTTTGGGAATGGGTTATACGTTACCATATTTAGAAAGATGATTGCCCTGTTCCCAAGGCAGTTATTACTGAATGTAAGAAGGCAGGGTGGTGTTTTGGTATGGCCACAGAACCAGGAAGTAAGAGACCTTGTTCTAGATCTAACTCTGTCTCTAACTAACTGTGTAACCATGGCAAGAACGTCCTCAGCTCCTTATCTACCTCAGGCTATTTTAAGGGCCTTTGCACACAAATATTCTACAGTCATTTATTTAATTAAGAATAAAGAAGAACCATAAAATAAAAGAAACATGATGCTAATCACAAGCATTGCCTAATTAGACTAACAGATGAAATGATCTCTTTTTAGATATTTGCTGTTTGGGGTTTCCATGTTTATGAGTATTTAACTCTGATCAAACTGTTTCAACAAATATATACAGAGCTTCTACAGGGCGTGCAAACTCAGTGTTTAAAAATATCACACAATCACCTGTGAAATGACATTATGGAGATATTTAGAAGGGCTACTGGAACTATGGGTGACACTGTTTCTATATATTTTTACCTTTTTGTAATTTTATGATACTACTTTCCTGCTTAAAATTTAAGGACTGCCACAAGGATAGCAAATGGGTTAATTATCTTAAGTGCATTTCTGATCAATTGTTGATGTCTGTTCAGAATTCTTTATTGAGGGCTACAAAGTTCATTTCAGACTCATGGAAGAGAATGTTGTGATCACTTAGTAATATCTGCCATGTGAAAAGGAAAGGGCATGTACTCTGTATTTGCCCGTACTCTGCTTCTATAACCTAGAGGCAAAATGACTTCTTTCCTTTGGCTATTTGAATGTGACTCCTGGATTCCACATTAAAATTTTAGTCCTTGTCCTACTATCCTTAATCAGAGATAGAATATTTACTAGGTAGCAGCCAACTGTGGCTACAGGAACCCAGAAATTGGGGAGCATTTCATGCACAATTTAAGGGGAGCAAGAGGATATTTCCTTTCAAGGAGGCTCTGGAGAACTATTGTTCAGGGCAGATGCTTCTCATCCCCTCAGAGCCAAGCTGAAGACCTATAAATCTTCCTTCCCTCCCCACCACACCAATCATGGTAGAACTCTGGCATCATGACTTGGAGATGGCTTTTCCAAGCCAGTCTTGAGGCAGGGACCTTCCAAATCCACTCCGGCAAGCTGAGGGGCCCGAAGATGCATAGCAGACAAGACTCTCAGCTCATAGGTCAGACTCATTGGGACACCAAGCAGGAGTTTCACTGCCTCCCAGGATGGAGAGCTTGTCAGTACTTACTGCCCATGATCCTGCGCACTGTTGGGCCTTCTGCAGTCATTTCCCTCACTATCTCATTGTCATCCTCATTGGCATCCAGCCAGCGGTTGCAATTGAAGTTATACTTGTCCTTGTTCAGAGTATTCATCAGGGTCATCTAGAAAGAAGTTCAGGGGTGAGCAAGTGGGTGCACCAGGGATGTTCACCCATGCCCTGGAGTCCCTATTCTGCTATCTCACTGCAGAGAAACCAAGGCTATTTCCTGGAAATAATCCTTGTAGAAGGCAGAGGGCTGGATTAGTATTTCTGGTTCCCTGGACACCCATACTTGCCTAGCATCCAGATGACTAGGGCAGAATGCAAGCCCCCCAAACACCTGAGCATTTTCTTAATCTACTTTGGAAGTCTCTCCCCATCAGGAAGTCCCTGTGGCCTATATATCCAAATTCAGTCCTCACCATAATCCTTTTCAGTCCCCATTCGCAATAATTACAGAGGCAAATTTGTGTGACAGGGTCACTGAAAGGGACCATCCTTGTTCCTTTCCCAACAACCTCCCAAACCCCAAGATGGTGCATCTCACCCTTTCTAAATGCCATCCAGAACCAGGACTCCTTTTATCATGCCATACTCGAATCTTGTAAAACCTGCCAAGATTCGGGAGCTCAACCTATGGTGGGAAATAAAAACATTCGAGTGGGTATAACTGAAGAAATGTGTTTATCCTCATAGCTGATCCACTCTCAGGAGGGTACCTGCTTTGGGCTCTTTCTTCAGCAGTGAGGATGAGTTTGCTTCAATCAAGCCACCCTCACACGTTTTACTTTTCATGACCCTTGTAACCAGTAGCACATGAGGGCAAGACAGTCACACAGAGTGAGGGTTCAGTCTGGGCCAGTGAAACTGAACAAAAATAACTGCCTCACAGTGGGATTCAAACTAAAGAAGATTCTCCAAGCAATAAATCTCCATAATAAAATCTATAGGGCAGCCGTGGAAATTAGCACAGGCCCACAGCCCCAGGACTCTACTGGGCACTGAAACAGACAAAAAGATCAATAAACCAGCCGTGTCCTTTCCCTTGGGGCTCACAGTCTAGCAGGAAAGACAAATACATAAAGAGCAACGAGCTGAGTGGTATAACAGAGGTACCAATGGGGTACTGAGAGGAGAGCCTCAAATTACAAATTATTCCTACCTAAAGGTTGAAATAGCACTTCTATTGGGGGAAAAGAATCCTTGCTCTAGTTTTATGTATAATGGAAAGTTTTAAGCTGAATTTTTTTTAATGTTCTAAAATTCATACTTTTCATTAAATTTGGTCCTTACTCTCTAAGTCAGTCCAGATTGGGCAGTCTGACAGTAAGTGTGCTCAAGGTCTCTGTTCTGCAATGATTCCTCAACTGCTGGATACTTTAAACCATTCCATACTTGGCTTCTTTACCCAGACTTGAATCTGGACTATTTGATTCAGATGAATGGGCCAGATCAAAATTGTACCCCATTCAATAAACTGCTAATAAATCATCAAATTTGTCACCCTTTGCAAAGACCTAAAATCTCCATTGTACCTTTTTGTCTTCAAACTTGGTCCAAAACCTGGCCTAGAGAACCAGAATTCCCAGGTTGAATACCCTACTTCCCTCCCTCCTTTTTCCCTCCCACCCCGTCACACTCCTCTCCTACCCTAAACTTCTCGATTATGCCGGGCTTGAACCACTTGTTGTTGGGATTCAGGAGAATCTCATCTGTCCGCCCCTTCTGCCCATAAATCTGGATGAAGATGGGAGAGTTGGTACCAGCTTTCTTTAGGTCAGTCGTCCAGACCCACAGGGACCAAGGGAACTCTGCAAGACAGGTCACATTGCACCATAAATTTCAAGAAGTGAAGATATTTGTACATTATCACAGGCAAAAAGGAAAAAACCCAGAGATAAGGACCAAAAGGCGGGGTATACACAGGTGTGTTCCACTTTCAGAAACCCGTTATAGCCAAATTTAGAAAGCTAAGGATGCCTTGCTATTAAAAATTAGGTGCCATAATGTTCTTTTTAATGGCTAAAGTGTATTAGTATGCTTTAAATTGGGGGATGAGTTGACTCTACCCACCCTACGTCCGGTACTTTCAGAGGTCACTGCAGTGAATGATTCAGGTTAACACCTAGCCCATCACAGCAGCTTATTCCATTTGGTGACACTGGAGTCAGCCTCGGTGCCAGGGGTATGACTCTATATGGCCTGTACTTTGAAGAGTGGAGCTGCTTGGTGGGGTTAGGAGAGCTTTTTCCTTCTTTTCTAGAGGAGACTTGAGAAGCAGGAGTGGACTACCCTTACAGCTTTTGCCCAGTGGTCTGACATTCTGGCCTTTGCTGGCCCTGGCTGAGAGGCCCCCGGGTTCTGGGTCTCTTTCACTTACTTTTTAGCTGCTTCTTCCTGAAAGACACCATCTCATAGAGCTGCCTCTCAATCAGCCCATCCGCTTTCTTCTCATCCAGCCAGTTGCTGCAAGGGAAGGTCTGCTGGATGCCAGTGAAGGGGCACAGAATCACCACCTGGGGAGAGTGGAGCACAGTGTCTCCTATACTGAGTCACTAGTTGGGACTTCTTCACAACGTTCAGCAGTCTCCCAACCCCACATTTAGAGACATCTGTATTACGACTCTCAAGGAATGGCACTATTTCTGTTGTCTAATTCATTAAATCTTAAATCAAGAAATACATCCTCAAGGAGTCTTCCAAAGTAGGTATCACCCATCTTCCAATTTGCTATTCAAATCTTAAACATTTCCTCTATACACAACACCCTCTTTGGATACCATGTTTATTCATGTACATCATAAAATCTCAGTTAGTCTGAACCAAATGAACTAGACTACTAAGTTAATCCCTATAATTTTTCCTGTAGGGAAAAGGTAAGTCCCATGCCAGCTAATTGATATCTGGAATGTAATATAAAAACCAACTTCTCTCTTTTAGGCTTGATCCTGATTCAACCTTCTCTCCTATACCTTCTGTATCTCTGTCCAATTCTGAACCCATGGATTTCAAATGCTCACATTATAAATGTTCAAAGGAATGCACCTGGCACACTACAGAATCCTCTGTCAGCAAAGAAATGTTGACTGTCACATTACAGGTTTCTAAGCTTTACCTTCTTAACTTGAAAACTAACCTTTTTAACTTGAAAATGAATCTGACCCTCCCATTGGTCAAGGTTTAGACCAACCATTGTCTCACTGGGAATTTGTTTGTTGTCTACTGTTTACAGTGACAAAAATGGACTTAACTTGAATTCTTGACCTTAGATATTCCCAGTTAATACTCACCCCATACTCATTATTGACCATTGTGATGAACCTTAACTAATAAGCAACACCAAGGGGAAGGATGCTAAGAGATGGTAAGACGGGAGTATGTACCACTTCAACCCCCCAGAGGAATCCTCCCTAGAGATAAATGATGGCTTAAGACCACAGGCAGCAGCCCCCTCAAACATTTAGTCCTCTGACACAAATATATTGGCAATTAATATAGTTCATTCCACCTGCACTCAATAGATGAGAAACCTGAGGTCTAGAAAGGACAATAAAGTGCCCAAGCTAGCATCTTTAGTTAGTGACAGAAGCAGGAATGTAAGTATTCCTGACACTAATTGTCAGTTTGAGATCTTTTCTGCTCATCAGCAAGAACCTCAGAATTTCTATTTATGACTGAGGTCCACGGGGATCCATTGTTGCACTCCATCTTTTATGCTGAAGATTCCACATGATCACATATTTAGAAGTGGACCTATACATAGGCAAAGTTGGAAGGCATCCATGACAAGCTGAGGGCACAGGAAGGTATAATTACCAATAATTTACTTACAAGTCTTTCTTTCCTCTCAACAAATCCTGCAGATGTTCCTCATTTACTCTCGAATGGTTCTCTCATTGTTAACTGTGTATTGGTTAGTTTTGTCTTTTTAAGAAGTAACAAACTCCTAAAAGTCTGAGGTTGTGTTTTCTCACCCCGTGGGTCCCCTGAACATAGTTCTAAATATATAGTCAGCACTTAAAAATCTGCGCTAAAAGTTCTGGTTCTGGAAGGTTAAAGGTTAGGTAAACAACAATATATAGTATTGTTACTAGAGTTTGTGGTGGTTTTTATCTCAGGATTTTGTTCATTTTATTTTGTTAAATATAACTATCCCGAGGGTATTTAAAAACTACTTTGTCCTCCCTAACTCATTTTATGAGACCAACAACATCCTGATACCAAAACCTGACAGAGACACAAATACAAAAGAAATTTTCAGGTCAGTATCCATAATGAATATTGATGCAAAAATCTTCAATAAAATACTGGCAAACCGAATGCAATAACACCTCAAAAAGCTGATCCATCATGATGAAGTCAGCTTCATCCCAGGGAGGCAAGGCTGGTTGAACATCCGCAAATCTATGAATATAAGCCATCACATAAACAGAACCAAAAACAAAACCCACATGATTATTTCAGCATCTTTCATAAGCAGGGCCAATCACAATGCTGCCACTGGCTTCAAACTAGAAAGGTGGATTTCCCCTTCCCCTCCTTAGCAATTCCTTCTACCCTTTACTCTGCAGGCACTTCTATTGCCTGTGTGTAGACCCAGGGCTCGTCAATTCAGATCAGTAACCTCATTTCTGTCAAAATGAAAATGAAAAATACTATTTTGTATATACCAAATAAAAGTATCCATAATTATGAAAGGAAATGAAAATACAAAATAGCTTTGAAAAAAGTCAAGAACAGAAGAGTCTCTGTAGTTTATCCTGAACGCAGTACAAGCAATTCTCACGTTGGCCCCTATGACCAAACCAAAACAATTTATTAAACATGAATATGTTGATGACAGTTGAGAATGTTGTGTATACCTAATATGGCTTGTCTGTGTCCCCAACCAAATCTCAACTTGATTTGTATCTTCCAGATTTCTGTGTTGTGGGAGGGACTCAGGGTAATTTAATCATGGGGCCAGTCTTTCTCATGCTATTCTCGTAATAGTGAATAAGTGTCATGAGATCTGATCGGTTTATCAGGGGTTTCTGCTTTTGCTTCCTTCTCATTTTTCTTTTGCTGCCACCTTGTAAAAATTGCCTTTCACCTCCTCCATGATTCTGAAGCCTCTCCAGCCATGTGGAACCCTAAGTCCAAGTAAGCCTCTTTTTCTTCCCAGTCTCAGGTAAGTCTTTATCAGCAGCATAAAAATGGACTAATACAATAGCCCTTAAGGAACCTTGGCTGAATTACATCTGAGTATCCTTCGACTTAGGAGCAAAGTATCCCACCTTTGCCCATGACTGTGCATACGGATGTCAACAGTAATTGAACATAAGTGCAGCTCTACAAATAAGAATTATGAGATAGTGGCTTGTGAAAAACAGTAGAAAAAGAAAGAAGCTGCATTTTTAAAGCTGAATGTATTGTGATTGAATTACTAGATAGTTTTATTTGGAAGTGTAATAGTTGTTGAGTGTAAAAAAGTCATACACACAAGTGCAAAAAATAAAATCACATTAATATATTTTATATTTACATTTATTAGTAGTATTTGTTATTAATATTTATTATTTTTTAGTAGTATTAGTCATATTAGTATTTACATTTATTAGTATTTACATTACTAATCATTTTTCATATACAGGTTTATTAAATCAGTTGCTATCCATATTTGTGGAAGGGTAATACAAGTTAAGTGTTCTTACTTTTGGAATATTTTAGTTTCCCAAGTGGCTCTTCAAATAATTAATATAGTGGAACTTGCACATGGGATAGGAAACCCAGGTCCTAAGCAAGTTTGACTGACTTGAGTATCACACTAAACCTAAATGCAAGAGCAGATAAGAATAAAAATAATGGTACTTGTAATAATATTGTAAGTAGAATATTCAATGTGCCAGAGATGATTCTGGCGCATTGGCAGGCTTTGCATAGGTAAAGAAAATTATACTTCATTAGAATGCCAGAGTTTTCAATCTATTTTGATCCTTAGGATCAATAGATGTTTACCCAATGATACACTTTTGGCCTTAATTCACCAAAACAAACTTGGCTTTTAAGATATGCTATCTAGGATAAGCTGCCAAGATGGCCAAATAGGAACAGCTCCAGTATACGGTTCCCAGCAAGAGCAATGCAGAAAGTGGGAGAGCTCCACATTTCCAACTGAGGTACCAGGTTCATCTCATTGGGACTGGTTAGACAGTGGATGCAGCCCAAGGAGGGCAAGCCAAAGCAGGGTAGGGTGTTGTCCCACCTAGAAAGCACAAGTGACCAGAGAACTCCCTCTCCTAGCCAAGGGAAGCCATTAGGGACTTTTCCTGACACTCTGACTCAGATACTATGCTTTTCTCATGATCTTCACAACCTGCAGACCAGGAGATTCCCTCTGATGCCTACAACACCAGCACCGGGGTTTCCCCCATTAAACTGGGCAGCTGTTTGAGCTGCAGCAGATTGTTTATTTTATATCATACCCCAGTGGTGTCTGGAATGCCATGGAGACACAACCACCCATTCCCCTGAAAAAGGGGGCTGAAACCAGGTAGCCAAGTGATCTGGCTCAGCAGGTCCCTCCCCAACAAAGACCAGCAAGCTAAGATCCCCTGGCTTGATATTCTCACAGCTAGCACAGCAGTCTGAGCTCCAAGTAGGAAGGTCAAACTCAGTGGGTTAGGGCGTCCACCATTGCTGAGGCTCGAGTAAGCAGTCTTAACCTCACCTGTGTAAACAAAGTCACCGGGAATTTTACACAGCAACTTAGCGAAGCCCATGGCAAGCTCAGAAAGGCCTCTGCAGGGAATCTGTCGCTAGACTCCCTTCTTGCTGGGTGGGGCATCTCTGAAAAAAGCCAGTAGCTGATCAGGGACTTTTAACTAAAGCCCCCACGTTCCTGGGACTGAGTACTTGGGTAAAGAGGCAGCTGTGGCTTCAGTTTCAGCAGATGTGACATCCCTGATAAGGGTCAGACTACCTCCTCAAGTGGCTTCCTTACCCATGTGTCCTGACACCTCCCAGCAGGGGCTGACAGACACCTCATACAAGAGAGCTCTGGTTGGCATCTGGCAGGTACGCTTCTGGGATGAAGCTACCAGATGAAGGAACAGGCCACAATCTTTGCTGTTCTGCAGCCCCCTCTGGTGATTCCCAGACAAGCAGGGTCTGGAATGGACCTCCAGGAAACCAGCAGACCTGCAGCAGAGGGGCCTGACAGAAAGAAAACTAATAAACAGAAAGAAATTGTTTCAACATTGACCAAAAGCATGTCCACTCAGAGACCCCACCCAAAGGTCACCAACTTCAAAGACCAAAGGTAGATAAACCCATGATGATGAAGAAAAACCAGTGCAAAAAGGCTTAATTCTTCAAAACCCAGAACTTCTCTAGTCCTCCAGGGTATCACAACTCCTCACCAGCAAGGGAAAAAAACTAGATTGGGAATGAGTTTGACAAATTGACAAAAGCAGGCTTCAGAAGGTGGATAATAACAAACTTCTCCTAGCTAAAGGAGCATGTTCTAACCAAATGCAAGGAAGCTAAGAACCTTGAAAAAAGGTTTGACAAAATGCAACTTAGAATAACCAGCATACAGAAGAAAAAAACGATTTGATGAAGCTGAAAAACACGTGAGAACTTCGTGAAGCATACACAAGTTTCAGTAGCCCAATCAATCAAGTGGAAGAAAGGGTATCTGAGATTGAAGATCTAATCAATGAAATAAAGTCAGAATGCAAGATTAGAGAGAAAAGAGTGAAAACCAGTCAACAAAGCCTCCAAGAAATAAAAGATTATGTAAAAAACGAAATATTTGATCAGTGTACCTGAAAGTGAAGGGGAAAATGAAGCCAAGTTGGAAAACACTCTTCAGGATATTATCCAGGAGAACTTCCCCAACTTAGCAAGGCAGGCCAACATTCAAATTCAGGAAATACAGAAAACACCACAAAGATATTCCTTGAGAAGAGCAACCCGAAGACATATAATTGTCAGATTCACCAGGGTTGAAATGAAGGAAAAAATGCTAAGACAGCCAGAGATAAAAGTTTTATTACTGACAAAGGGAGCCCATCAGACTCACAGGGAAGCTCTCAGCAGAAATGATACAAGCCAGAAGAGAGTGGGGGCCAATATTCAGCATCCTTAAAGAAAAGAATTTTCAACCCCAGAATTTCATATCCAGCCAAACTAAGTTTTGTGAGCAAAGGAGAAATAAAATCCTTTATGGACAAGCAACCACTGAGAGATTCTGTCACCACCAGGCCTGCCTTACAAGAGCTCCTATAGGAAGCACTAAACATGGAAAGGAACAACCAGTACCAGCCATTCCAAAAACATAACTAATCGTAAATACCAGCAACACTATGAAGAAACTGCAACAACTATTTGGCAGAACAACCAGCTAGCATCAACATGGCAGTATGAAATTCACACATAACATATTAACCTTAAATGTAAATTGGAAAAATGCCCCAATCAAGAGATACAGCCTGGAAAATTGGATAAACAGTCAAGACCAATCGGTGTGCTCTATTCAGGAGACACACCTTGCGTGCAAAGACACACATGGGCTCGAAATAAAGGGATTGAGGAAGATTTACCAAGTAAATGGAGAGAAAAAAAAGCAGGATTGCAATTCTAATCTCTGTTAAAAGACTTAAACCAACAAAGATCAAAAGAGACAAAGAAGAATATTACATAATAATAATGGGATCAATACAATAAGAAAAGCTAACTATCCTAAATATATACGCACCCAATACAGAAGCACCCAGATACATAAAGCAATTCCTTAGAGACTCACAAAGAGACTTAGACTCCCACACAATAATTATGGGAGACTTTAACACTCTACTGTCAATATTAGACAGATCAACAAGACAGAAATTTAACAAGGATATCCAGGATTTGAACTCAGATCTGGACTAAGTGTACCTAATAGACATCTACAGAACTCTCCATGATTCACATGATATACAGATCTACAGAACTCTCCAAATCCACGATATACATTCTTCTCAGCACCACATCACACCTACTCTAAAATTGACCACATAATTGGAAGTAAATCACTTCTCAGCAAATGCAAAAGAATGCAAATCGTAACAGTCTTTCAGACCACAGTGCAATCAAGTTAGAAATCAGAATTGAGAAACTAACCCAGAACCGCACAGCTTCATGGAAACTGAACAACTGACTCTTGAATGTTGACTGGATAAACAATGAAATGAAGGCAGAAATAAGGATGTTCTTCGAACCCAACGAGAACGAAGATGCAACATACTAGAATCTCTGAGACACATTTAAAGCAGTGTCTAAAGGAAAATCTATAGCAATAAATGCTCATATGAGAAGCAAGGAAAGATCTAAACCTTGTCATCAAAATTGAAAGAGCTAGAGGAGCAAGATCAAAAAAACTCAAAACCTAGCAGAAGACAAGAAATAACTAAGTTAGAATTTTTAAATTGATTTTTCACCCCATACCATTGAGGCTAGAGAAAATGCTCTTTAGAATTCAAATCACTTGAAATGTATTCAGGCTTTCTCTATTTTTCAACGTGTGGTCAATATCTATGGTTATTATTTTTAATTTTAAGTGAAGTGATACTTTGCAGTCATTGAGTGCAGAGATCTGTAAGTGCCTATTATGTAAAATTTG
>CAUYLG010007711.1:0-128572 GCA_963573385.1 Cacajao melanocephalus
CTACTTGATCATGGTGGATAAGCTTTTTGATGTGCTGTTGCAATCGGCTTGCCAATATTTTATTGAAGATTTTTGCATCAATGTTCATCATGGATATTGGCCTGAAGTTTTCTTTTCTTGTTGAGTCTCTGCCGGGTTTTGGTCAGTATAACTTTTTCATGCAGGATTGTCTTGTTTAGCTACCTGGATTGCAGCAACTATGATTTTTGCCTGCCTTTTTGATGGCCTGTCAGCTGTCTTTTCAGCTGCCAGAGGAGCCTTTTTCTGTTTTTCATGGTCTTGATTTTAAAAACCATTCGAGCTATTTCCAGGAGTTGGGAAATATTTACTCCAATGAATCCCTCAAGTTTTTGTAACTTTCTCCAAATATCAGGGGCTGCCTGAGCCACAAATGCTAAATTAATAGCACGGCTATATTCAGGAGCCACTGGATCAAATGGGGTAAATTCAATAGGACTCCTGGAGGTGTTTCAAAAACATTCCAAGTGACTTATTGGGTCCCTGGACAACTTCAGTTGTCTTAGACAGATTTATGGGTTTTCAAGTGGCTCCTTTAATAACTGCAAGGAAATACCGGTGGAAATTGTCCAAAGCTCTACTCCCCACCCCTCGGGTATTTGGGTCTCAGTCAGGCCAAATAGAAGGGAAAAACTTCCTCTAGGAGGTCTTGGGCTCCCTCCTCCGGCATACTGGCTGAACTAAGGAACAACTTTCTGGCCTTTCTTCGAATGCGGTCCCTTTCAACCAGTGAGGTTAGGACCTGAGGTTTCTCAGAGAAAGGTGGGTTTTTGAGCCTTCCAGTTGTACAAGTCCGAAGTAGAAAAGGGACACAGACCAAAAATGGGACAGCTTGCTCAGTACCTGGTGGGGGTGGTACCTCTCTTAAGGGGAGGAGTGGGGCAGCCTCCTCCAGCCGAGACTGCAGTTGGGAGGCGGTAAGCGGAGAGACCATAGGAGGACAAGGAGAATGAGGGGATCCCAGAGGAGCAGGAGGCTGAGGGTCGGAGCAAAGGAGAAGTCCAGCTCAGCCAAGGAGGGGTCAGACTAGTTGCTGGGGAGAGGGATGTGACAGTTTAGGCACCGACAACTTTTATGGTGTCAGAAATTCCAGACTGGTGGATGCTTAGCACGATTTTCGCTGTAACAACACCAGATTTGTTTTTGACAGAAAAGACAGGACTGAGATGGCCAGCCCAAATGGCTAATGAGGGATTTGACTTCCTGAGATAGGAAGTCTGCACTAAGAACCTTGAGAAAGTTTTCACCCAATCGTCTCAGGCAATAAGGAGGATAGGACATACAAATTCAAACACTAGAGACAAATAGGACAACAGACAAGAGACATACAAATCCAGATGTTAGGAACAAAACAGGACAACTGACATTGAGGTAGATAAGATGCTGAGGCAGATAAATTATTAAGGCAGTTTATCAAGGACAAACAAGGGAAAGGGAGTCCAGTATTGGGATTACTCAGATGCCCGCCTGGCCATGCCCCTTGCAGGGACTTAGACACCTCTTATCATAAACAGGTTGATATAAACCCCTGATTCAGATTGGGCCTGGCTGGATGTTGTATTTAAGCCATATGAGGTCGCCACAGAACTGCAAGTTAGGGCCCACTTGGACTCCATAGATTTGGCCATGGAGCCACAAACTGGATCCTTAGATGCAAGGCTCTAAGGTCCTCATGGACTCACACATGCAGGCACACATGCACTCAGAGGTTATGACAGTTTTTGCACTTTTGTAAACCAGTCAGGATCCCAGAGAAATTTCCTTTTCCTCAGAAATTTCTCAAACCAGACAGTAGAACAAGTATCTTCCTTTCCCTCAGAAATTTCTCAAATGATACAATAGAACAAATAATTTCCTTTCCATCAGAAATTTATCAAACCAGACAGTAGAACAAGAAATTTCCTTTCCCTCAGAAATTTCTCAAACTAATCAGAAATCAGAATACAGGAGTCAATCCTGGTGTCTCAGGCAATTGAATGACTGATTGACTCTTTAAGGAATGACCCTTCCTAGGGTTTGCCTTCAGAAATAACCTAGTCAGGCCTGACTTACCTTCTCTGTGGAGCAGGACTGAGGACTCAGAAGAATAATCCAGTAGGGTGCGCTGGAGGTCAATCCACTTTCCTCTGGAAAAGGGTGGCCTACAGAGCCCTGGAATGTCTCAGGGGGCACCTCCCCTATAGTCTGCCTCCCTCCACGGGAGCGCAGATCAAGTCCAGTCCGTGTCCGGTGGAGTAATATATCTCGCTGTGGCCTCCAAATGTTATACATGAGTGAGTTAGAAGGAAAGAGCCACACTAACTGAATTCCAATTGAGAGTCCTTTATTGCCAGCGACCGAGAGTCAGCTCGTGCTCAAAATCTTTTGGCCCGATGAAGGGGCTTGATTCCTTTTCATACCTTGCTTAAGAACGGGGAGGGGTGAGGCAGAGGTTAAGATGGAGTCTGTCTGGCTCTCAGCAAGATGGAGTCTGTCAGGCTAACACAGGGTAGGTTAGCACAGTACCAAAGTAAAAAAGATTTTTTTAAAAGGCATATTCTGTCTTATCAATGTTGCTTCTAATCAGGAAGGCAAACAATGTAGACAGGAGCAAGCTTACCCTTTGAGGGAAGTGTTTGTTTAGTAAATATCACATTTTTTTAATCCAAGAAGTTCTTTTGCTTCAATTTGTTAGCAAATAGAGGCTTCTCTGAAAATCAGTGTTGTGCATCTAAAAAGAATAACTTGACTGGACAAGACCAGTTGGGTCTGACAAGAGGAAGCATATTCTGATATGAGGCTTTCTCTCCTTAATAGGTTGGATGTGATGGGCCACCAAAAAAGGGATGACAGGTCTTTAGATTTAAGGAGCTGATGGGTTCATAGAGAGAACCAGATGTGAATGCATTTTGAATGAACTGATTCCTTGCAATATTTTTTTTTACAATTATTCTATTACCATAATGATCACAACAAACAATGGTAAGTCCCTGTGTATTTTCATCCAAATCTATATATTTCCTGGGCCCAGTTATCAGCCCCTTCCTTCCCCCAGGATGTGTAGAAACATAAAATAGAGCCTATTAAGTGCCAGACATTATTATAAATAGTTGGATACAACACTGAGGTCCTCTGACCTCATGGAGTTTACAATTTAGAGAGGAAAGTGGCCTACCTTGGTTCAGATGGCGAGGGAAGGCCTCCCCAGAGAAGTGACCATTAAACACAGACATGAGTTGATGATAGAATTATGTGATGAGAGGCTCCAAAGCCAGACGGCTTGGGGTCAGAATCCTGGGAGATTTAATGGTCTCTGTTTTAATTTTCATGGGCATGGGAAGAACCAAAAGTCAGTCACTCCAGAAGAAGTTCTAAGGAACTCCTTTCATTAGCCAGGGATCTTAGAGAAGGTGGGGGGTCCTCCTAGGTTAAAAGTTCCCTTCTTCCACAACCCTTTGGACTCCATGTTTGGATCCCCTTCCACACACAGTCTCTCTCTTGTGTGGAAGTTCTCTCTCTTCTCCTTTTTTTTCCTCTTTCTCTACCTAAATAGAATCATTTTTCTGCAACACCGTTTGGGGTCCGGTATTTACTTTATGGCACACCTGGTCCCCTCTCTTATTCTAAGAACCTTGGAGAAACATCCTCACAGGAGAGCTGAGGGCTCCCCTGAACCCCAATATTTTGGTGAGCCAGCCAGGAGAGGGGTACAGCCAGGAAAGGGGTACAGGTGGAAAAGAAGACTTCAAACCATGAGTAAAACTGGCCCCATTCTGTCCTGTCTCTTTGAGAACACCAGAGCGGCACCAAGCCTTGGAGATGTGGGCCAGCGAGAATTAAAAGCGCGGTTTTTCCTCCAAGCTCTCTCTCTGCTTTCTCCTCCTTTTCTTTCCCTCTCTCTCTCTCGGCTGTTTCTCTGGGAAAAAACCTTCAGAAGCCAGTGGGACAGAGTGAACGAGCACTTCTCCCGGGCCTTTCACTCCTTGCCAGCTGCGAATGGGGCTGTGGAGACCACAGCCCAGCCCCAAAGGTGGGCCCGAGAGTGCACAGAAAGCCACAGCAGCCACTGGCTCTGCGGGTGGAAAGAAGGACGCAAGGCGGGCAAGGTGTTTCCCAGCCAGGCATGGAGGCTGTAACTTCCCCGAACACCCCTGCCGCCCATGCTAGGCAGAGTGGCAGCGCTTAAGAAAGCAAAGCGGTGCCTAGGCTCCTACTGCTCCTCTTTACCATATTGTAGCTTCTAAACACATTGTTTCTCCTCCCACCTCATGCCTTTCTACTCCTTTATGCACACCTGGAACTCCTGATGTACCAAAACCCACTTGCTGCTCCAGTAGTACAAGTCCTCTCACACACACCAGGGCCTGAGCCCTGAATACTGTCCCCCGGTATGTCTGGAAAATCCCTCCTCCTCTATCAAATAAAAGAACTTGAAGTATACTCTAACCTTCCCATATGAGATTCCCATGACACCCAGTGCATCTCTTTTTATTATTTCTTATTTACTTCTCTTGAATTACCACAATTTACTATTTTCTGTATTAGTTTCCAGAGAATATTTTTCCGTTGCTCTCTTCCTAATTCTCTGTTTTGACAAAGTTCTTTGGAATTCAAGTTGCATTCTCCAGAATATCATCCACTGTTTTCATTCTAGAAAAATATTGACAGAACTGCCCATACAGGAAAAACCTGTTATTTTTATAAATAGGAAGGTTCTTAAAGGTTATCTAATCAACATCCTTGTTTCAATGGTAAGGAATTTGAGGTCATCAGAAGTGAAATGACTTCTCTATGTTTATAGAATTACTTTATAGTGAAACCAAAACACAAACTCTGATATTGCAATAGACAATAAAGTATTGCTATTTTTTCTAAGACAAAGCAAAATGAAGCATCTTAAATTGAGCTCACTCATAATCCATATTGAAAATACCAAACATCCCCTGAATGATCTTCACATTCATTTCAGAACCTCTGGCCATGGCTTTGAATGCAGGGTATTCTAAGCCAATGGAATATATGGCAGGCCCATAGCATGCACAAGAAAAGAGAATGGAAAAATACACCTAGCATGGTAAAAATACACCTTCCATGTATTAGCATGGAAAAATACACCTAGCAAAAAATATAATATACTCCTTGTAACTTTCTCAGAATTTGGCACTCTTAAAACTGAGAAGGATCTTAGAGGTTACTCAGAGAAGTGCCTTTTATATATCAAGCATTTTAGCAGACTGTCAGCATACCAGATCCTATTTACTTATCACAAAACAAATACATTGAGGAAAATGTTACCTCTATTTCTAAAATGCCAGGACTTGACGCCAGAAGCGGTGGCTCACGCCTGTAATCCCAATACTTTGGGAGGCTGAAGCGGGCGGATAGCCTGAGGTCAGGAATTCAAGACCAGCCTAGCCCACTTGGTGAAACCGCATCTCTACTAAAAAACACAAAAATTAGCAGGGCGTGGTGGCAGGCGGCTGTAATCCCAGCTATTTGGAAGGCTGAAGCAGGGAGAATTGCTTCAACCCAGAAGGTGGAAGTTGCAGTGAGCTTAGATTGTGCCATTGCACTCAAGCCTGGGTGATGTAGGAAGACTCCATCTCAAAAAAAAAAAAATTGCTAAGACTTGGATTCAGATGAGATAAATGCCTTTCTCAAATTCCTAGCCAAGTAATTATGGAGCTAGTCTACAAACTCAGTTGTGCCCTACTTCAAGTCTTTCTTAACCCTTTGCTCCTAAATCAGAGTTACTCGCTGTAATCACAGTTTTTTTTTTTTTTTTTTTTTTTTTTACAGATTACATAAAGTGGAGTTTCCAGCTTCAGCTGGAAAATCTCAGTCTGGGGTGGATTTTGTTTTGAGAAGCAACTCTCTTTCTATAGTCGAAAAGTTCTGGGTTTTCTTCCTAATTAGATCCCCAAATTTGCTTACCAGGAGCTTCCATTGAGACTTTATGCAGCCTTTTGGAGCAAACCTAACCAAGCTAATTGTTTGTGAGGACACTTCTAAACTTCTTCCATTGTTCCTTTAGCTTGATTTTGTTCCGTAACTAACTAATTGAAGTTAGTTAACCCTGAGTCTTCATTTCTTCAGGGAAAACATCCAGTATTCACTCAACTATTATTGGTAAACCTTTCTTCCTAGGCTCATTCGTGGATGGCACTTCTTGTACTTTATATTACAGTGTTACTGTGTAAGTATAGCTCTCAGAACAGGACATGATTACTCTACTTGTAGTCTGTTTTCAACTTGATATTACATTTCAATGAATTCAGCCTAAGTTTATTAGCTTTTTCATCAGGATCCCAATACACTAAAGACAGATTTTCTGAGTACCACTCTACAAAGCTTGAGAACACTCAAGAGACTCTCAGAAATTTAGCCAGCACTTAAGATTCATCCAATTAAAAGGAAACACTATTAACATGCAGTCAAATGCAACTGAATTGGATCTTAACTCCAACATTCAAGACTTTTATAGGAAATCACAAGCTACTTAGCTCTGTGTTACTTTGCTGAATTAGTTAGTTATAGGACCAAATCAAGCTTTGTGGGATTTTTGCCAGCTTCTGTGCAGAGATATGCACTGGCTTCCATCTAATGCCGTTTCTAGGAACATCCCAGTTAGTGGAACACTAAAGCAATAAAACCACAAATTCAAGACTGGGTCATATACTAAGAAATTATTTTATTTCTCTGACTGTACTTTTTAAGAATGTTCTTTTATTTTAATGAAATTAAAAGAGAAAATACCAGTTGGACCTTTCTCTCTCACACAAGGGAGAATCAGCAGCAACCTAGAGAATCATGTCTTTCTATGTCCTTAACAAACAAGAAGGATAAGGGGCAGTAGTGACACTTTCTACCAACACTGAATAACACAGATCTGCCATACTGTTAATACAAATAGTATTAAAAAAGAAAAATATGTATATATTTGTGATAGATAAAATGGATCAGCTAGATTGTAAGTAGCATGAGAACATTTCTGTCTTTACAATCCTATTCCATATGTGACAGATAATGCTGTATCCATTTGGATGAACAACTAAACGAACCAATAAAATCAAATCTATAAATGGTTGATGCTGGCTTGAATCACGAGGTTGTGTGTCTCCTGGTGGGGGCTCTAGATCCTCTTTCAGTAAGATGGACTGTAGCTTTTTTGCTGCCATTGACAATTAGCAATCTGTAAGCAATGCTTTTAGACAAAGTCAAATTCCTCAGTCTTATGTTCCTTCATAATTCAGGTGGATCAATTGAGCGAACTGAGTTCTTCCACACATACAAGTCTATTTAGTTATCTTAGGAGAGAAGATATGGTCAAAAAGAGTGTTTTAGGAGATGTCAGTCAAAGGGAAAAAATTTTTAGTCAAAAGATAAATAAGTTCTGAAGACTTAATGTACATGATGTTGACTTTGGTTAATAATACTGTATTGTATACTTGAAATTTTCTAGAAGAGTAGCTCTTAAGTATTCTTACCACACACACACACACAAATACACAAAGGTGTGATGTGAGGTGATGATTGTATTAGTTTGATTGTGTTAATCGTTTCACAATGTATATGTATATCAAACAATCACATTACATGCTTTAAATACATATAATATTTATTAGTCAATTATACCTCAATAAAGATAGGAGGAAAAAAAGAATCTTTTAGATCTGGTTAATCTGGTCCAGATGTAGACTTTCTAAGTTAATATAACAGGGCCTATAACATAAGCAGGTTAGGGAGTAAATCAAATGCTTCTTAACAATATCCTTCCTGGATTATTTGTTTGTATCAAATAAGGTCAAAAGTAATATAAATAGGACAAATATACCATCTTCATAACTCATAAGAAATGTAAGTTATCTTAAAAAATAATATTTACTGGGCAAGGAGTGTTTGCTCTTAATTCATGATGTGTCATCAGTCATAGATCTTGTTTTTTATTTAAAAGCAGAGAACCCTCAGTATCTCACTCAGTCTTCCTCCTCACTCACAAAATGAGAAATCATATCTTTCCATTGTGAGATATCAAATCCTGGACCAAAAAAAAATCCTTTTGTTCCTAGCCAAAGATGTTAGAAAGGATAAAGGCATGAGACCTTAATTTTTTTGTATTTGACCATGGAATCATTTTATTACACAGCACAATTAATACCCAGGAAAACCAGTACTTCAGATTACACAATTTAGGCATGCCAGCTGATGGTGGAGAAAAGTAACTACATTTCAAAAATAAACTGGCCTACATGGTACTAAGTAATATACATTATTATCTTGTTTAACATTTACTATATGTCTGCCTGGTAGGTAATATTTTCATTTAATTTTATTTTATCTTTTAACTTTTATTTTAGGTTTCAGGGTGCATGTGTAGGTTTGTTACATAGGTAAAATCACATCATGGGGGTTTGTTGTATAGATTATTTTATCACCCAGGAATTAAGCCCAGTGCCTACTAGTCATCTTTTCTGCTCCTTTTCCTCCTCTCACCCTCCACCTTTAAGTAGACCCCAGTGTCTGTTGTTTCCTTCTTTACCTTTATACATTCTCATCATTTAGCTCCCACTTATAAGTGAGAACATGTGGTATTTGGTTTTCTCTTCCTGCATTAATTTGCTTAGGATAATAGCCTTCAGCTCTACCCATGTTCCCACGAGACATGATCTTGTTCTTTTTTATGGCTTCATAGTGTTTTATGGTATATATGTACCACATTTTTCTTTATCTAATCTGTCATTGATGGGTATTTAGGTTGATTCCAAGCCTTTATTATTGTGAATAGTGCTGCAATGAATATTTGCATGTATGTATCATTATGGTAGAATAATTTATATTCCTCTGGATATACACCCAGTAATGGGATTGCTGAGTTGAATGATAATTCTGCTTTTAGCTCTTTGAGGAATCACTATACTGCTTTCCACATTGGTTGAATTAATTCACACTGTCACCAACAGTGTGTATGTGTTCCATTTTCTCCACAACCTCACCAGCATCTGTTGTTTCTTGACTTTTTAACAATAGCCATTCTGACTGGTGTGACATAGTATCTCATTATGGTTTTTATTTGCATTTTTCTAATGATCAGTGGTATTGAGCTTTTTTCACATGCTTGTTGGACACATGTATGTCTTCTTTTGAAAAGTGTCTGTTCATGTACTTTGCCCACTTTTTAATAAGGTTGTTTTCTCTTGTAAATTTGTTTAAGTTCCTTACAGATGCTGGATATTAGGCCATTGTCAGATGCATAGTTTGCAAAAATGTTTTCCCATTCTGTAGATTGTCTGTTTACCCTGTTGATAGTCTCTTTTGCTGTGCAGAAGCTCTTAAGTATAATTAGATCCCATTTGTCAATTTTTGGTCTTGCTGCGATTGCTTTTGATGTCTTGTGATGAAAGCGTTGCTCATTCCTATGTCCAGGATGGTATTGCCTCGGTTGTCTTCCAGGGTTTTTACAGTTTGGGGTTTTACATTTAAGTCTTAAATTCATCTTGAGTTGATTTTTGCATATGGTGTAAGAGGGGACCAGCTTCAGTCTTCCATATATGGTTAGCCAGTTATTCCAGCACCATTTATTGAATAGGGAGTCTTTTCCCCATTGGTTGTTTTTGTCAGCTTTGTCAAAGATCAGGTGGTTATAGGTGTGTGCCCTTATTTCTGGGCTCACGATTCTGTTCCATTGGTCTATGTGCCTATTTTTGTACCAGTACTATGATGTTTTTGAGAAGGAGTGGTGAGAAGGGCATCCTTGTCTTGTGCAGGTTTTTAAGGGGAATGCTTCTAGCTTTTGTCCATTCAGTATAATGTTGGCTATGGGTTTGTCAGAGAAGGCTCTTATTATTTTGAGGTATTTTCCTTCAATACCTAGCTTGTTGAGAGTTTTTGACATGAAAGGGTGCTAAATTTTATTGAAAGCTTTTTCTGCATCTATTAAGAAAATAATGTGATTTTTATCTTTAGTTCTGTTTATATGATGAATAACATTTGTTGATTTGTGTATGTTGAACCAACCTTGAATCTCAGGGATGAAGCCTACTCGATCGTGATAGATTAGCTTTTTGATATGCTGCTGGATTCAATTTGCAACTATTTTGTTGAGGATTTTTTAATTACTGCTCATCAGGATATTGGCCTGAGTTTTCTTTTTTTGTTGTATCTCTGCCAGGTTTTGGTATCCGAATGATATTGGCCTCATATAATCAGTTGGTGAGGAATCCCTCCTTCTCAATTTTTTGAAATAGTTTCTTTAGGAATGGTACCAGCTCTTCTTCATATGTCTGATGGAATTTGGCCAAGACCCCATTCTTATGTGTAGAGAGGTGTAGTTTCCCAAAAAAGGTGTGCTATGATCTGAATGTTTGTACTCCATAAATTCAGATGTTGAAATTTTAAACCCCAAAGTGATAATCTTAGGAGATAGAGCCTTTGGGAGCTAATATAATTTGGCTCTATCCACACCCAAATCTCATACAGAATTGTAATCCCCATAATCCCCATGTGTTGAAGGAGGGACCTGGTGGGAGGTGACTGGATCATGGGGGCAGTTTCTCCCATGCTGTTCTCTTGATATTGAGTGAGTACTCATGTGATCTCATGGATTTACAAGTGTTTGACAGTTCCTCCTTCACTCACTCTCCCTTGCCTGTTGTCACGTAAGACGTATCTACTTCCTTTTCTGTCATGATAGTAAGTTTCCTGAGGTCTCCCCAGCCATCCAGAACTGTAAGTCAATTAAACCTCTTTTCTTATAAATTACCCAGTGTCAGGTAGTATCTTTATAGCAGTGTGTAAATGGACTAATAAAGGAGGTAATTAGGTCATGAGCATTCTGCCTGCATGAATGAGATTAGTGCCATTATAAAAGAAGCCTAAGGGAATTTGCTTGTTCCTTTGCCACGTGAGGACTCAGCTAGAAGACACCATCTATGAAGTAGAGAGAGAATGCTCACCAGACACCAAATCTGCTAGCACCTTAATCTTGGACTTCTTAGCCTAATGAACTATGAGCAATGCATATCTGTTGTCTATAAATTATCTAGTCTAAGGTATTTTGTTATAACAACCCAAATAAACTAAGGTAAGAAGGTTAG
This sequence comes from Cacajao melanocephalus, assembly GCA_963573385.1. Classification (NCBI taxonomy): domain Eukaryota; kingdom Metazoa; phylum Chordata; class Mammalia; order Primates; family Pitheciidae; genus Cacajao; species Cacajao melanocephalus. The sequence continues at coordinate 11,091 of CAUYLG010007711.1, forward strand.
GGACACCAAATTGGGCTTAAAGAGGGCTAAGATGGAAGAAGAAAACTTTAGGTCTAATTTTCCTAAAATTGCCCCCTCCCTCACACTAACCCTTTCCAGTATGATAGAGGAGGACTGTCTCAGGGAGCAGATGGAGTAGGGGCAGGGGAACCTTTTGCAGCAGAACTGCAGCAATATGTACCACTTTGTGTAATTGGTATTGGTTGATTATTTGAATGCCCTTCTTTACCTGTTCTCCTCCCTCTACATTTCTAGTTCCTAGCCTAATTCCTGGTGATACAGCTTGGATGTGTGGCCCCTCCAAATCTCATGTTAAAATGTGATCTCCATTATTGATGGTGGGACCTAATGGGAGCTGTTTGCGTTACGGGGGAGGATCCCTCATGAATGGCTTAGTGCTGTCCTCTTGGTAATGGGTGAGTTCTCAATCTCTGAGTTCATGTGAGATTTGGTTGTTTAAAACAGGCTGGTACTTCCTCCCTCCCTCCCTTGCTTCCACCATGGTTGGAAGCTTCTTGAGGTCCTCATCAGAAGCAGAGGCCGGCACTATGCTTCATGTATAGCCAGCAGAAACATGAGTCAAATAAAGTTCTTTCCTTTATAAATTATCCAGTCTCAGATATTCTTTGTAGCAACACAAATTGACCAACATACCTGGCATGTGGTAATTATTCCATTTAAATGAGTGAAGATTAAATACATAAATGAAAAACTTCTTAGTAAGTGTAAAGTTCATAGCCTTCTGGGTTAGAAACAAAAAAAGGAATTAGTGGAGAAAGATGGCTGGTGAATCAGCTCCACTCTGTCCCAGAGATTTATGTTTCTCTTCAAGGCCAGTCACTGATTGTCCATGACTTTGCCATGCTGGCCTATAGCACTTCATAGCCTTGTCCAAGCAGGAACAATAAGCTTCTTCCTTAAAATCTCTTATCCAAGATGAGACAACACTAGAACACCCACATGCCATTTTACCATAGACACAGGTAGCAAAGGGGAAATAAACACAGAATATCAGGAACCTCAATCAGTGGTCTTGAAAGAGCTTTTATTTTTTGAAATTTTGGATTGTGTAGAAATAAATTATTTGGTAGATTTCAATGAGATAAAACAAACCTAAATAAAATATTAAAAATGAATTTGTCACATACCATAACCATAAAATGTTCCCAAATATGGAACATTGTGTGGTCCAATTTTATATATTTTTAGTGAATCTAAAAATATGAAAAGAAATATCAAATTTAAGAGGACTAGTGAAAAAGATGGAACTGAAATTAAGGCTCCTTCATATCCAGTCTAGTTCTCTAGTCACTCAACTTAATGTTTAAACCAACTACCTGACTCTTCAGGTCTCCATGGTCCCCAGTCACTGAAATTTAAAATAGATTCTAAATCAAATTAATGCTATTTGTGCTATTTTGTTAAAATATAGTTTATCTTTTTAAACTTATTACCTTGTAACTGGAGAAGTAACTCAATACTTTAAAGAAATCTTGGTAGTTGTTGTTGACCGACAAACATGTTTGTAAGGTAGCAAGGAGAAAGAATAGTTGCATGTTTAGAAAAAGGTAAGGTTGGGAGATAACTGCTCCCTCTTTTCCAACTGGTCAGAGGGAGGTTTTAGAATAATCAGACAATCATGAGATAGTCAAATGAAAAATGGATGAACCAAACAGCGCTGGACCAAAGGTGTGAGAGAAGCCTTTAAGGCAAGATTTAGACAATGGCACAAAGAAGATGTTGAGTAAATTTGCCTGAGAGAAGCAAGTGGAATGGCAAAAGAGGCAGAAATAAGGAAAGAGAGGTAGATAGTTTTTTTGGAATGTCTGCCTAGAAGCTTTCCAATTCTTTCAGGTAGCCAACTGCCCTCTAGTAGTTTATCCACCTGGAATTAGATGTTGCATCATCTGATCTGATTGTATCTCCATGTGCACTGCAATCAGCAATAGCTGTTTTGCTTAGTTCTTGGCTGAACAATTGCTAATAAGTAAACTCAACCATCACATTAGAAGAGAGAAATGAAAACAATCATGTAAGCACAAAGCCTCCGACACAGCAAGTCTTTGGGCTAAACTACAGAAAGATGTTATGATTTCTCATAAAGTAGTTTAGACCAAGAGACAAAACAGAAGCTTGGTAGAAAAGGTGGCAGGCATGGTCATTAGGATGGAACTAGGGAAAACTAAGCTGTCTACAGACCCTGGAGAAGACAATAATGTGCAATATTATTGCAAGCTCAGATGTGATTCTAATAAGCATGAGAATCAAAAGAGTTCTAATAAATGGTGTGAAACATGTCCCTGGGAGTTGCCACAGGGAAGAGAAACATAAATCTGAGTTACACATTGGACCTAGCCAGTAGGCTATTACTGGAAATAATTAGAGGGCTATGCAGAGAAATCAAGGCAGAGCTCTGGTCATACGAACTGGCAGGCCCAAGAGTGTTGGGGGGAAAAGATTCAGAAGATACCAGGGCACAGAAGGTTTATTCAGCACAGCAAGGCTGAGCCCATGGCACCAAAGGCATATCTACCTTTGTCGTACTGGATAAAAGCAGTGACTTGGGTGCTAAAAAGCACTGGTTCTAAACCCTGGCTTTGCTGCTTACCAGCTGTGGGACTTCGAGGGATAAGTTAATTATCCCTTTGAGGGATAATTAATTGTTTCATTTTTTAAATGAGATGATGCATAACTCATGGCCCTTGCCAAGAGGATTAAATAAAATACTATTTTAATTTGTAGTTGAGGGTGTAACATGAAGGAAGCATTAATACAAAGGTAAACATTATTTTAGTTATTTTTCACTGATGGGTCCAAGGTTGTTAATAGGCCTCTGGTCTTAGACAGGACTGACTTAGAAACTGCATAATTTTGCTTGGCATAATGGCATCAATTCTAGATGAGCAAACCAAGAAAGCTGAGAAACTCAGAAGGGCAACCTGTCTCAACCAACAAGGGAGCTTTTTTAAAAAATGCCTCTATTTTATTAAAATCTTCTTAAAGTTTGTTGCTAAAAGTAGAGTACAGAAGTTTTATGGCCTGGTCTCTGCAAAATTTTATTGTTTTAGAGGTCAAACAAGGGCCAAAGTTAGCACTTCAATTCAAGATTCTACTGGACCTGCTTTGCTCAATAGAATGAGTCATTTAAAGCATTGGCATGAGTGCATTAGTATTACCGAATATTCTAGAACACTTGGATAAGAATTGTTTTCTTAAGCAGCTAAGTAGTTCTCCTTAAATCTTGTTCAGATTATCAACTGACAGAGCAAAATCTTAAATCAACTAATGAACAAGATATAGTTCAGACCTATTTCTGTTCATGCCATTACAAATTTATGAGAGCTAAATAAATGAGGCTTTACAATGCCTGAGAATATCAGGCAATTTCCTTAAGAAATTTACAAATAGGAGTAAAAATTAACTTTATAGTTTCTAAGGATTTCTGTCTCCCCATTAGTTGTGAATATGGAGACACAATGCAAACAATATTCTGAACAAGAAAAGTCAGTTTTAGCTTAACTGAGTAAATAACTAAAAAAGATAAAACCATAGACCAGTGTCTGTTCCAAACCCTTTCTGCAATGTACAGAGTTGTAGGGTTTTAGCTCTGCCCAAGAGAAACTCAAAATATGGAAATCATTTTTTCATCCATTCAACAGAAAACAAAATTAAGTGTCTACAGCATTGAGGAAACAGAAGTGAATACTACAAAGACTACAAAGTGCCTGTCGTCCGGGAGCTTACATTCTAGTGTAGGGAGACAGACAATATTCCTTTTATTTATTTATTTACTTATATGTTTATTTATTTTCTCTCATCTATTTCTTTTTTTTAATTGCATTTTTAGGTTTTGGGGTACATGTGAAGAACATGCAAGATTGTTGCATAGGTACACACATGGCAGTGTGATTTGCTGCCTTCCTCCCCATCACCTATATTGGGCATTTCTCCCCATGCTGTCTCTCCCCAACTCCCCACCCCCCGCTGTCCCTCCCTTATTTCCCCCCAACAGACCCCAGTGGGAGATGTTCCCTTCCCTGTGTCCATGTGTTCTCACTGTTCAACACCCACCTATGAGTGAGAACATGCGGTGTTTGATTTTCTGTTCCTGTGTCAGTTTGCTGAGAATTATGGTTTCCAGGTTCATCCATGTCCCTACAAAGGACGTGAATTCATTGTTTTTTAAGGCTGCATAGTATTCCATGGTGTATGTATGTGAGACAGACAATATACAAATAAAAAACATAAACCTGTAGTTCAGGTAAAGATAAATTGAATTTTTTTAAAAATTGCAGAATAAGTGCTAGGAAACTGATGTGAGATGCATACATTTCTTACAGATAGCATGTTGGGGATGAGCTCTCTGTGAAGGTGACAGGTGAGCAGAGCCAAAATGAAATAAGAAAGGGAATCTAGCAGAACCCAAGCCTGGCAGAGTCCTCTAACACCACGGTCTGCAACATTTTTGGCACCAGGGTCTGGTTTTAGGGAAGACAATTCTTCCATGAACTGGGTGGTAAAGGAGGTGGTTTCAGGACGAAAGTGTTCCATCTCAGATTATCATCAAGCATTAGATAGATTTTCACAAGGAGCACGCAACCTAGATCCCTTGCATGTGCAGCTCACAATAGGGTTCCCACTCCTATGAGAATCTAATGCTGCCACTGATCTGACAGGAGGTGGAGCTCAGGCAGTAATGCTCACTCACCCATGCTCACCTCCTGCTGTGTGGCCTGTTTCCTATCAGGCCATGGGCTGGTACCTAGGGGTTGGGGGTCCCTGTTCTAAGGGATCAGCCTCTGTCCCAACAATCACAGCAGTTTCTTCCTTGACAGCAATGACCTTTAGAGGTTCAGGAACATGACTCCTGTTTTCCCAAAGATGTGCAGCAAGAGCATAACTTCTATTCATCATGTAGTACCTCCTTTGTCACCACCAATTTCAATCTCTTTTTTCTACCATCAATATTTTGATACCGGTGGCCTGCCCCTAAAGATTTCACAGCCCAACTTTTAAAATGCCAAAAACAGTATGAAAATGTCTGTTTCTTTAGGAGTCTTGGTAAAATAAAATTTTATATAGATAGATAGATAGTTTGGATAGCTTGAACAGTCCTCTCTATATCAAGAAGCTTCAAAATTGTTTTGGTAGCAGAAGCTCTTTCCTCAGATGAATCTTAGGTAAAACAGATTATATATTATAGAGAAAACAGCAGAACTGTTCTAGATAAAGCACAGATCGGACTTCCCAGAAACCGCTTGAAAATTCCTCAAATACCATGGAGCAAGGTCTCTTTGGACAATTGGAAAGATTCACCAAGAATGTCTTTTTAAAAACACTCATTCAAAATATTGAATAATATTCAATATTCATTCTTTGAATTTCTGCTCAGTGCAAGGCAATGCCCTATAAACTGAGAGCAACAGTGAAAGATAGAGAAGGGATAAAAAGAAATCATTTCTTGATCTCATTCGGAAGGAGATAAGACAATGCATTAAAACAGTTAAAAATATGACATTTGAAGCTACATAGCTTCAAAGCTGAGATCTTTTACTTCTTATCTGTGTAGTCCTTGGTAAGTTAATTAAGTAAGTTACTATGCCTCAGCTTCCACAGATGTGAAGAAAAACCCATTAACTTGGTCCTTAACCAAATTACTGGTCCCTGCTAGGTGAGTATCTCCAAACATTGCGGATGAATCACATTTTTCCTTTAACAAAAGCTTTACTGGATTGAACAGTAAGGATACAACACAATGAGGTATCTGTATGAGTCAAGAATCAGGACAGAGTGCCCTGGAACCCAGTGGATGATTCTATAGTGGGGTGTCTACAATCATTCCTATGCCTTCATTACCTCCTGTCTCTAGGAGGCATTTAGATCAAAGATTCATGCCTCTAATATGGTAAATGAGATAAAAGCCCCTGTCTCTGGCCTTGGAGACTCAAAAGTTTCTTTGCAAGGCTTAGTTATTAAAATAAGTTTCTGGAAAGCAAGGACCTCAGTCTATTTATTCAATTCCCAGTGCCCCTTGTCCCAGGCCTGCCTTCCAGAGTTACCAGGCTGCAGAGAGAATTCACATTGTTGGCTCTGCATCTTTGGCAGTATCACTCACACATCAGATGTCATTTTATTCTGGCATGCAGAGGTTTTTTTTCTTCTTTGGTATTAGAAATAAATCAGTTCCTTGAAAACAAGTATGAAGTCTTCCCACCTGGTCACTGATAGAGGCAGGGAAAGAGCTCAAGTGACTGTGGGAACACAGTGTGTGAGCATGCATGTATGTGTGCGTGTGTGTGTGTGTGTGTGTGTGTATACAGGGAGTTGCGAAGAGGTAAAAACGAATGCTGAAACATCCCTCTTTGATTAATACACTGGCTGACCTCATATCAAGGAGAATATTAAATAAAATCATGTATATAAAGCAGTCCAACACTTTATATACATTCTAGTGTAGGGAGACAGACAATAATCAAGTAAAAAACACTCTGTTTCTTTTGCTGTTCTACTCAGTAACCATAAAGTATAGTTGTGTTGGCCAAGAGCAATCTGATCACAAGAAACAGAACCCCAGTTTAAACCACCTAGACAACGCGGAGTTATTTATGTATCACTCAGAAAAATAAAAATCACAGTTATCTAAAGGAATCATATATAGTACAGGAAATAGTTTCACAGGTGTTGGAAGAATGAAAGGGCAAAAAGGGACCCTGATCTAACCCAGAAATGGTAACTGTAGGAAGAAGCTACCTCCTCTCAGAGGGGGAACAGAATAGGAGCATGTTTCCAGAACCATGGATTTCAGAGGAGGTGCTCTGTGGACTTCATGCTAAGATTGCTGTGGAAGAGGCAGCTCTCTTTTGAGCTATTATTGGTTCCTCTGGGGGCCTGTGCTGAGCCTCCTACTCAGAGGTGCAAAGATAGTGCAACCTGCAGCCAACTGCCACTGGTGCAAAGACGCTGCCAAAAATAGAAAAAGAAAGGAAGGGCTCTTTCCCTTGGGCATTCTTATGTCCTTTAGTGCCTCTTCTAAGCTAACTGAAGCCAGCTAGCAGAGGAGGCTGGGAAATGGTTTGCAGAATATAGAAGGATGGGATGAGCTAAGAGAGAATAAGTAAATAACTGGCAAATTGGCTCATGGAATCCAAGGAAGGCTCAATTCAGAAACCATATGAACCAGCACCTGCATGTAGCTATTACTTCCTGTTTGTTCTCTAAATTGTTTTTCTCACTGCTCATCAGCTTAGGCAGTTCTGTTCTCCATGGCAATGGCAGCACACGGCTGCCCAAATCCCCCACATCTGACTCCCCACAACTGTGACCACCAGAGATAAATTTAAACTCAGTTAAATTATATCTGCCTTTACAATAGTTTTGCTCTAATATGACATTGACCCAAATTTGTAGCCTTTTTGAATTTCAGATTTTTTTTTCCTCTTCAAGGTGGATTAAATAAAATTGTTGACTTAGGGGAAATAGAGATGATTGCATGTCAGTTAGAAGTCACAAAGTGCAGTTTTTACTCTATTTCATATTATTTAAATGATAGGTCATTGTATAATACCTCAGGAGACATCAAAATTTCCAAAGGAATTATAGTCACATATAAAAATTTAACACACACCTCTGTTCTGCTCTCAGAGCACCATAGTTAAGTCTTAGGCATGATTCTCCCTTTGTGGCTCCTTCCTTTCCTCCCACATCCTTTTGGCTAGAATTCCATTAACAACTGCACCACAGTGAGAAAAAGAAGAGAAAGATAAAATCGATGAAATTTAATTCAGACTGTTATGCTTGTACTTCAGGATTTTCAAGCATTTGGCAACAAGCGCAGCAGCAAAACAAGCCAACAGAGCCCTGGCCTGCCATGTATTCGCTCTTGACCATGACTTCTCTGAGCTTGGGCTTTTAAAATTTTTATTTTTACAGTGAGAATAATAACAATTACTTTTTCACAGGTAACATGAGAACCAAATAAGATAACATTTGCATTTTTTTAAAAAATCACTTCTTATCCAGGCACGGTGGCTCGTGCCTGGAGTCCAAGCACTATGGGAGGCTGAGGCAGGGGGATCACTTGAGGTCAGGAGTTCAAGACCAGCCTGGCATGGCGAAATTCCATTTCTACGAAAAAATTGAAAAATTAGCCAGTGTGGTGATACATGCCTTTAGTCCCAGCTACTTGGGAAACTGCAGCAAGAGAATCGCTTGAACCCAGGAGGCGGAGGTTGCAATGAGCCAAGAGTGCACCATTGCACTCCAGCCTTGCTGACAGAATAAGAACCTGTATATTAAAAAAATCACTTCTAAGGCTGCCTTTGACTTCTAAGCATAGACACTCTAAGGACCAGCATGAATGGAACTGGAAGACAGTCCCCCCAGGCTTGTGTATGTTACAAAGGTGGCCCTTGCTGACCTTGCTGCTTACCTGTTTCACTGCCAGGATTAGAGGTGATCAGAGTCAGGGAGGCTCAAGGTCAGGGACAAGGAAATTTAAATCTCAGAGTGGCCCAAGAATGAGAAGAACCCACAACTCAGAAGGAGCATGGCTACTCTGAAATCTAGTTCGGCTCTCCTACAGATGCATTCACTTGAGTGGAATAGCCAGGATTGAAAATTCTGTGCACAAGTTGTTTGACAAGAAGACAGCAGCCCAAAGAATGTGTGAGTAAAGGCACGAGAATCATAATCATTTATTTTTAACAAAGGGAGTCCATTCCAATTGAGCTATCTCTTTTGCTGACACCCAGTGGCTTAATCAGTCACTTAAAGGCAGCCGTATTAAAACTTTCAAAGACTTCGTATTGGATTCAGGGTTAAAGCCAAACTCCTTAGTCCTACATCCAGGACCCTTCCAACACTGGCTCCCATTCATTGCCTTCACAGCTATAGCTTCCATTACCTTGTCTCCACAGGACAGCTCGTCCTCGATTGCGTCCAGCATTCTCATGACTCTTTGCCTTTGACATAGGTTGGTCTCTTTCCCAAACTGCCCATTACTACTTCTCCTACTCACCTTTTAAGGCAGAGATTGACTATCACTTCCTCCAGGAAGCTGGGTGTTCTTACCTGCTCCTCATAGCACATCCTCCATGACACACAGCAATAACAATAACTTGTCTTCCAACTAGACTATGAGTAATTCCTCCAAGAAGAAGATAGGGCTGATTCATCATACACTCCACCCCCTTGTCTCTTTCTATCTCACATTTGGTATTCTTAAAATTTTGTGAAATACCAGTCAGAATGGCTATTACTAAAAAGTCAAAAAATAACAGATGCTAGCAAGATTGTGGAGAAAAGGGAATGCCTATACACTACTGGTAGACGTGTAAATTAATTCAGCCATTGTGGAGAGTAGTGTGGCAATTGCTCAGAGAACTTAAAACAGAATTGCCATTTGATCCAGCAACCCTATTACTGGGTATATCCTCAAAGAAATAGAAATTGTCATCATTCTCAGCAAACTGACACAAGAACAGAAAACCAAACACCACGTCCTCACTCATAAGTGGGTGTTGAACAATGAGAACACAGGGACACAGGAAAGGGAACATCACATGCTGGGGCCTGTCAGAGGGTGGGGGACTAGGGGAGGGATAGCAGGGGGTGGGGGGATAGGGGATGGATAGCATTAGGAGAAATACTTAATGTAGATGATGGGGAGATGGATGCAGCAAACCATCATGGCATGTGTATACCTATGTAACAAACCTGCACATTCTGCACATGTACCCCAGAACTTAAAGTATAATTTTAAAAAAAGAAATTGTTTTATCATAAAGACACACGCATGTGTATGTTCATCACAGCACTGTTCACAATAGTGAAGTCATGGAATCAACCTAAATGCCTATCAGTGGTAGACTGGATTTTAATAACGCATACATGATGGAATACTATGCTGTGGTAAAAAAGAATGAGATCGTGTCCTCTGCAGCAACGTAGATGAAGCTGGAGGCCATAATCCTAAGTGAACTAACACAGAAACAGAAAACTAAATACCCACATTCTCACAGGTGGAGCTAACATTGAGCCCACGTGGACACAAAGAAGGAAATGACAGACACTAGGGCTTACTTAAGGGTGGAAGGTGGGAGGAGGGAGAGGATCTAAAGCTACTTATTGTGTACCTCACTTATGACCTGGGTGATGAGATAATCTGTAAACCAAACCCCTGTGACATGCAATTTACATATATACCAAACCTGCACATGTACCTGTAGACCTCAAATAAAAATTAAAAAAAAAAACAAAGAAACAATAAAAAAGTGGGGTCTCCAGGAAAGAAACCATGAAAGAATGAAAAAAATCTCTCAAATGAATAGTTACCCCTAAACACACTCTTCTATGTGATTTCCCTTTCAATGAGAATAGCATGGTAGAGTGGACATAGGTTCTGGGCTTCACGGGCCTTAGTCTATTTCTGGTGAGTCACCTATTAGCTATGTCCTCACAATCAAGTTACTTAACTTCTTTCAATCTCAGTTCTTTCATTTTTGTAATAAAAATAGTAATAATAACAATTACATTTCACAGAAAAAAGATTCAAATAAGAAAATATTTGCTATTTTTAAAAATGTAGAGGTAGAAATGTTATATAAAAGTTAAATATTTAAACATGAGAACAACTACAAGTTTTAAAAACTTATTTACTCTGGGGATAGGGTAGGAATTAAAATTCAACCAGAACCAAAAGAACAGCTAAAAAATTAAAGGGGGGAAATAGAATGAGGGCATTTCATAGGTGGTTCTTACCTGTAAATAAAAGGTAAAGAGGTAATAAAGAGGTAAATAAAAATGGCTAATATTAATGTCTGAAATAAAATTTTGAAGATTTCCAAAGATTAATCAACAGCTTCCTCATCATAAAGTGGGAAAATTGATATTACTGTTTTAGTATCAATAATTAAACCAAAATGACAATAAACTAATTGCTTGCTATTAGAAGGCAATAAAACACAAGTTTATATTTGAAATACAGCGTACAATTTTAAGCTTCTTTTCTTCTGCTGTGCATCACCATCCCTTTATTGCCACATCAATTCGTTGGAACCACCTCTCACTTTTACTGTCTTTCTCCTTCCTTCTTACCAACTCCTCTCAATTCTGATTTTAAATTTCTGCCTTTCCTCTCCTATGAGAATGATCTTTTAAAACAACTTGGAAGATCTTTCTCAAAACAACTTGGAAGATTTGAGCATACAATCAGATCACTTACAATCTCAACTTAAATCGAGATGCAATTCCAGTTACAAGAACACAAGGTTAATTCATAAATGAGAATTTCAATTTTACTTTTTAAATATAAATTTACCGTAGTAGTTAATTATGTCATTGCATGTTGCCTCCTGTTTAACAGCCATCTCTTTTTTTCTGCTCAGTGATGCTGTAAATAGCCTCTCCATCCCAGCTCCAGGGGGTGAATGTCAATTATTACAGTTAATCTAGAGTCACGATAATTGTGTTCCCTTCACCAGTGATTGGTTTAATCAGGGGTATGTTATATAATTCTGGCCAATTAGGCTAGAGGGAAGTATGCTTCTGGACTTTTTAAGGAAAGATTTTTCATCCTGATAAAAAGAGCTAGGTGATGAGAAATAGCTCATTTCTGCTTCTCCATATGATTGTGTGAGCACATGACCTCTCTGGCTTCAGCCAAGATGAGGGGAGGCAATGCCTCCAGAGTGGAAAGGTTCAAGACTCCTGGATCGTTTACAAGAGCATTCACTTGCTAGATTAGCAAACTATGAAAACACCTACTTTCAGATGTGATCTTATATAAAATAACAAACCCTTTATTGCGTAAGCCACTTTCGGATTTTGCTTTGTTTTGCTTTTCCAGCTGAAAACATCCTAAAAATGTTGTAAACTTCTGGTGAATTAAAGTGTCTGGTTAACCAAGAATTTTTAAAAATATCTTCCAGATTATCCAGAGAGAATACTAATAGTGCCATCCCCCAAGTTTGCCTGTGAAATTCTAATGAAATACAGAAATAAATACAAACATTCAATAATATAAGAACTACCAAACTTCTAAAAGAATCTCTAAAGTATAGATGAGACCCTAAAACATAAAAGATTATATATAATATTAGAAAAAAATTTAGATGACATCAGATACAAGGTTTGTTAGACTTGACCATATAAAAATTTAAACTCCTAAACATGACAACTAATTCTATAATCAAAATTAGTTTAGAAAAACAAATTAGAAAAAATATAGGCAATGTATATATAACAAAGTGTAAACATCCTTAACATAGGAAGATATCTTACAAGTCAATAAGAAAAATACATCAGAAGGAAAAAAACAGTTAAAAGCATACCTATTCAATAGACAAAAATTCAAGCTTAATAATTAATGTAACAAAAAATAAAGAAACAAAGAACCTCTATTCTTTGAATATCATTTTGTCAAGATTGTTAATGTTGATGAAGGCATGGTGAAATGGGTATCTTATAAGGTAGAACTGTGTTGCAAGTTTTCCTGATTAAAATTTGGTAACTAATACCAAAAGTTAATAATATTCATTCCTTTTGATCCAATTATTTTGCTTTGGGGTGTTTGTCATTAAGAAAATAGTCAAAACTATTTACAAAGTTATATGCATGATAACACCCACTTCTGATTTTATATACATATATACATATGCCCCAAACTATGGCACTTATTATTTAAAAGTTAGTACTCCAGAGGAAAAATTTCTATGCCACAACTAAAAACCATTTTTAATAAGCAACATGCAAAAAAGTCATAAAAAGTAAAAAAAATGGATTCAATATTCTTTTTTTTTTTTTGAGATGGAGTTTTGCTCTTGTCACTCAGGCTGGAGTGTAATGGCATGATCTCGGCTCATTGCAACCTCCGCTACCTAAGTTCAAGTGATTCTCCTGCCTCAGCCTCCCGAGGAACTAGAATTACAGGCATGTGCCACCACGCCAGGCTAATTTTGTATTTTTAGTAGAGACAGGGTTTCTCCATGTTGGTCAGGCTGGTCTCCAACTCCTGACCTCAGGTGATCCATCCACCTCAGCCTCCCAGAGTGCTGGGATTACAGGCGTGAGCCACCACACATGGCCAGGATTCAATATTCTATATACACAGTGTGATCTTGACTTTTAAATGTGTTCTACATACATTTCACCCAAAGTATTGCAAACACACACCCCATGTGTACAATGGAATTTTAATTAAATTTTGGTAAAAATTGGGTTGGTGAGGATCCAATAAATAAAACAGAGAAAGGAGAACAATTTGCAGTTCAGTGGCAGATATTATCATTTCTAGAAATGTAGCACATACCAATCTTCCATTTCTTTTTAGATTCTCACTGGCTATGTAGCTCTGTGCATCCCCAGGTCCCCACCATGATGACAGGCCTCCTTGTAAATCTTGAGCTACTGCATTTCCTGTTACTTTTTCTTCAAGGAAATACATCTCCCCTTTTGTCTTGTCCTTGTCCATCCAAGTCATTTTCTGTGAAAGTGTATACCTATTGACACCAAAAGGGCTTGTCAAATGATTTCCATCCTGCTTCCCCTCAAATAAACCAGAAGAACCATCTACCATAGTTCTGCCATTAATCAAGAAGGGAGAAGCAGCTGCTGCGAGTTTTTAAAAATTACTTTATTTAAAAATAACATTTCCTATACCTGCTCAATAAGTATATGTATATATTTATATGTTTAGCAATACTTATATCTGGGAAGGATTACTGAAGGTTTATATTTTTGTTTTTATGTTTCTTCCTATTTATAAAAATCTCTGTAATAAGTATGCAATCAGAAAACAAACCAAAATATTTTTCTATTCTGTTTGTCAAAAATGTATGTAAGGCATGCTGAAATGCTCTCTTACATTTGTAATACTGGCTTATAAATGTAACTGTATCTTTAATGAGTTTGGATCAAACAATAAATCTTGTAGCAGTAAGGGTCATCAGTAGGAAAAAGACACTACTTCTTTTTGCAAAATCCTATTGGGGTAGAAAGAAATTGAGGAGACTGGATGACCTAATCACTATAATGGCCTCTTGTTCAAAAGGTGCATCATTCTCTAGTATAATGGACTTATAAATGAGTGTGAACATGAGTCTAAATGAACAAGAGTCTAAAATGAAACTGACAGTTGACATTTTGAAATAATATTGACTATCAATTTATTTTATTGTCACTCATTTCTTTCTGCTGAAAGAGACTACACAGGTACAGAAAGAATCATGACTCGAGAGCTGTTGTTCATTAGATAAGACTGTGTGTGTACGTATGTGCATGCATTTGCACATGTGTGTGTTTATAAAGGAATAGCTCTGATCTTTGGAATAAACCGTGTATTATATAATTGATTATATGTTGCACAATGCTCTCAGAATCAAACTTTCAATTAATTTATTTATAAAATTTTCCCAAACAGTCTCTCAGAGCCTACCTTTTCTGCCAATATTTATTCATATTAACCTATATTTCATTTAGCATTTTCTTGACTGCTCAGCGCTTACACTGCCATTTGACTAATGGTATCATTATAGCTTCATCTTTAAACAGAGAAAAGATTCCACACCCATCCCTATATCTAAACCCAGAAGAGAAGAAACAGGGCTAATTTTCCTGTTCTCTAGACTACTTGAAAGCTAATTTTCTCAGTTTCTTGAGTCATATCTCCGACTAACATTTGGGCTAGTCATGAAAAGAAGAAAAGGAAGTGACAGAGAAGACGTTCTGGAATAAACCCTAGGATGTATATGCCTGACTCTGTGATCTGGTAAAACAGTCTGGGCTTTTTTTGTCAGACAGTTCCAGCTCCAACAACTTCTTGCTGTGTGACCATGAATGTGTCATTAAAACTGAGTCTCAGCTCCTTCGCTGTAAAATGGGACAATATATTTACCTAGCAGGATTATTATAGGATTAGAAACACTATATATAAATAATTATGATTATATGCCTATATCATATATCTAATATCAAATATGTCCCCTAATGTAAACCCCAATATTAAATATTCAAGTAAACATTTAACTTTGAACAAGTGATTAGATTTCTCTGGGCTTCGGTTTTATTTATTTATTTTTTTATCTGTAGTGTGGTCAATGCTTTTCCTCACTTATCTCCAGTTTTCACTGATCTATAAAAATATAATGTAAGGCATATACTGTGTTCATTTTTGATGCCAAAAACATTGATTATATTTTTCAGAATTCATTTCATTAACTGATTGTTTATATAAGTATCATCCAAGATTACTGTGAAGATTAAATACATAAAGTGATCCAAAAATATTAACTATCATCATCATCTACATCAAGTAATTTTACCTTTCTTATATTGTCAGACCTTGTTCCCGATTTTTGGTGTGAAAAATATTTCTGTTAAGTGTGGGCATAATTTAGCTGTTCTATCTGGGTCGGCACTATCCAGGAAGGCCCTTTTGATTTTCCTGGAGTTACTTTCAATTATTTGTAGGAGCAGCATGGACACACTGGCTACAATGCTCCTGTGACACTTGTTCTTTGTGTTCCGGATACTCTGGCAACTGTGCAAATTATTTCATGCTGAATGCTCTCTGCTCACCATGAACTCCCCAGGGCACTTGAGCACTCATGGCCAAAAGTCTATGGAAACATATGAACATGGAAAAGACAGTGTCCCTTCACTCGTGACAAGGATTTCAGAGTTCAGTTCAGGCAAAGCTCCAGGATGGTAACTACATTGGCATTTCCAAACTAGTCATAGTAACATGTAGCCCCTCAGCCACTGATCAGATTTTTAGACATCTAATTATATTGTAAAAATTGGCTTTTCTTCCATGGACATATTTGTGAACTATTTTAAGATAAGAGATAAAATAGATAAGAGAAACCTGCTTCTGTTAAAACTACATAAAATGATAACTGCTGATTTTAGGGGGAAAACAAGTAAACTGAAAGGTAATTGAAAGGTAAATTGGGGATCAGGGAGTAATAAAGCCAAGCAGAGCTGTAATGAGAGTTATCCAATTATAATTGTGGGGAATAATTCTCCATCAAGCTCTCTATCACAAAACGCATTCATTTAAGGCCTTCAATTGTGAATAATTTTTCCAATCAAAGATTTAAGTGAGGTTACAATAGGTGGTATATAAACAATCGATTAATGAAATGAGCCATAAGGAGCAGAACGAGTAGTTCTAATATTAACTATAAATGCAATTTCTCCCTTGCCTTCTCTTCTTATAGAGCAATAAGAAATAGAGGCTGGTTGATGGATATAAATAAAATAAATATACGTGCAGTACGGTAGAATTGCTTAACTGGAGGCCTGGGGTCAGTCATCTGAATTATAGGCAATAGAGTCTGACTGTCTGGAGATAATGGATTTGACAAAACCTGTAAATCAAAGTGCATACTCTTATTTCATACATAAAATTTATATTTTAAAAAAGAGTCTTAACAGTTATTTGGTGGCTTTTAAAAAATTATTAAAGAAAAATTCCTTTTTGGAACTTTAAATAAAATAGAATACAGAAAAGCTTAAATGAAAAAAAAATAAGCAATAGTAATCCCAGCACACAGAAATAACCACTATTGGCTATTTTATGTATTTCCTTCTAATCTTTTTTGTTGTATGCATATATATATATATGCATATATATATATATAAATCTATTAAAAATGATTCTCTCTTTAAAATTTATATCCTGCCTTTTTCATACTGATTGTTGTTTTAAGCACAGAGGTAACAAGTTTGATTGTCTAAACTATTCACAGCATTTTAGGAATAGCAAATTAGAAGAGAGATTCAAGGATATTTAAAGGGGAATAAGCTCTCAACTGCAAAATGAATGTCTGAATGAAGTAAGTTAAAAAACCCTTGGTGAATAAAGTAAGAAAAATATCAGGATTAGAGGGGAAACTCAGAGAATGTATAATTCAACTCTGGTGCAAATGTTTCATTCTTTCTAAAGCTGCCTTGTTAAGGAATACCTTAGAGGCACAGAATGCAGTCCAGACAGTCCCCAACTTATGATGGTTTGGCTTGCAATGCTTTGAGCATGTTTAAGGTATGTTAGGCTAAGCTATGATGTTCAGTAGGTTAGGCATATTAAATGCACTTTCAGCTTATGATGTTTTCAATTTACAATGGGTTTATTAGGATATAACTCCACCTTAAGTTGAAAGGTGTCTGTACTTCCCAATGGAGCCATTTCCATTTTCAGACAGTTCGTAAATTAGCTAGGGCAGTGCTAGTGCCTATAAAAGATAAAGTAATCAAATTTAGTTAAGTAACATCCAAAACATGTTACCTGATTAATGGCACATATTGATTCCGGGCCTAAGGTCCTTCCATCTTCGGCACATAATGTCAAAGGCTTCCAGATTCATCAGCATCAAGCCAGTGGAAGAAGAAAGAGCAAAGAAGAAAGTGCAAAGGAGGTGTTCATTGGCTAGGCCTGAAAGCAGCCCACATCACACTCCCTTGGTCAGAACTTGATCACAAGCACACACCTAACTGCAAGGGGGGCTGGAAAATGTTATTAAAATATGGGACCCAGACGAGTAGAAACAGGTTTGGTAAATAGGGCCAATCTCTGCCATAGTTCTATTCATTAGAAAGTTCATCCTGAAAATGAGCCAAAATTCTGCACAAATTGCTTCTGATTTTTTCCTCCAGGACACCATAATTCTCATCCCACTTCCACAAGGTAACCCTTTAAAGGCTTAAAGAAGAATTTTATATCTCTCATATGTCTTGCTTTGTTCAATATAAATACTCCAGGTTTTCTTCAAGTTTTTAATGTGCTATTGCTATTAGAGTCATTTGAAACTATTTGTCATAGAAATAAGCAAACTTATGTGCTTTAGTACTCCTTTAAGGGATGACTTTTTAGGCAAAACAAAACCAATATGCATAATAAAACTCCTTAGTCATCTAGAAACTATTTAAGATCGCAGACAAGTATGTAATACACATTTTTAAAATGACATGCAACAAAATGGTAGAATGGAAATTGCCCTTAGTATCAACCGAAGCACCCATATAGATATCAGGATACAAAAATGACCCAGAGATAAAGTGCCCAATTCCATATGCTCCCCATATGAAGATTTACAAAGAAAATGATCCCAAGAAACTAGTCCAAGTCTCTTAGATCCTTCAGCCAGATCAAAGATCAAACATGGGGTCAGAAAGGAAAAATAGAAAAGATGTCTTTGAGGGGTGCATTTGTCTTGCTGTGATTCTCTAACTGCCCTAACTTTGGGGCAGAAGTAAAGTTGCAATCTTTTCACTTCAAGTCTAGTGAGGTGATCTTCAAAGGAACCACTTGGAGAAAACGTATGTGTTCTCAGCAAATGAGAGAAGCCAAGAATACCGATATCTAAAAAGCAAGAACTGAGGTCTCACTAAAGGGTAAGAAAGAGAGGTTGACCCAGAGCCAGAAGAGCGCCCTCACGTTGGGATCAGCCTCTACTCCAAAGTTTGTCAGAGCAAACAATGCAAGTTGGTGGACCATGTGTGGGCCTCACAGGAGAGTATCAGTCAGTGTGGAGTTTCTTGGGGCCTACTCAATAGAGTCACCTAGAAAAGGAAGAAGACACCTGGAAGCTGAAAATGTCATCACACATCTTATAATCTAGAAAAGGAATGCTTCTGCCCAGGTCAAAAGAAATGGAAGAGCGAGGAATCAGCACAACACATTCACAGAGCTCACAAAAGCACCCCAAGAGAAAGCCAGCCTTGATGATCTGTTAGGCACATCCACAGATGCCAATTTAACCATCCACCCAGGACACAGGCATAAAGCTACAAAGCCAAGTAAACACTGTTCTATCCCCTTACTTCAGCTCCCCATACTTCACCATATACAAATCACAGGTACCGTGTTGGAAACCTATGAGTAGGAACAAGGGAGGAAGAAGAAACTCACGATGCCCCCTCCCCACTGTGGCCTCCAGTCTTAAGCAGACCCGGTGAAGGGAGGGAACAATTCATGAGTTCAGAGTTAGGATTAAAATCTGACTCGGCAATCCAAATACTTAATTGAGACTGTTCTTACTACGTGAAGTAACCTTCAAGACTGAGCAGAATATTTATGGAAACTCCACAGTTTACATCCATGGATAGGGGAAGATGATCGCAAGTTGTTCTTGTCCAACATACTGATTCCATTTGAGTATTTGGAAAATTCACTAATGTGGAACACCACCTTCCCAGATGATTATGGATAAAAGAAATTTAGTGTAGCCACAGGATATTTATGACATGAAATGGACAAATAGAAACATTCCTGTCTTGAATGGGATTGGCTATGGTAACAAATAACCCCAGAAACCTTAGTGTTCTTACACATAAAAGTTTACATCTCATTCACAAAGTCTTTAGCTCACACAACTCTCCAACGCTGTTTCCTTCTGCTATGGACTGAATGTTTGTGTCCTCCAACAAATCCATAAGCTGAAATCCTAACCTCCATAGATGGCATTAGGGGATGGGGCCTTTGGGAGGTGATTAGATCATGAGAGTGGAGCCCTCGTGAATGAGAGTAGTGCCTTATAGAAAGACGTAACAGCATTTGCTTTTTCTCTGCTCTCCACCATGTGAAGATACAAGAAGTTAGCATTCTGCAACCCAGAAGAGAGCCTTCACCAGAACCCAACCATGCTGGCACCCTGATCTTGAACTTTGAGCCTCCAGAACTGTGAGAAATAAATGTCTGTTTTCATAAGCACCAACTCGATTTGTAATTTATTACACCAACCCAACTAAACAAGGCACCTTCCAAGCAGGGATCCAACCTCCTTCCATTTTTAGTCTATGTGCCAAACAAATAGCTTCAAGTCACAAAAAAGAGAGTCTTCAGAGCTCACACCTGCTCTTAAATACTACAGAGCAGAAATAACTCACGTCACTTTTGCCCACAGACCACTATCTAGAACTTAGTCATGTGGCTTCATCTGACATTAAGGGCCTGGGAATTCTTCCTATGTGCCCAGGAAGGAAAGAAAAGCTGAATGTGATAAGCACTAGTTATCTCTATCACAAATCTTCTGCATAGCAGCTGCAACACTGGTAAGAAGAACATTTAATGTTGCACAATTAAAAGGTTGTAATATCCAGTTTTCAGTTCAGTTTTCCAGTTTTCAGTTCAGGTCCCTCTTGGGAAGTGACTCTTCACACCAAAAAAGAGAGGAATGAAATAATACACCTCTAATTACAGTGGATATATATAATCTAAACAGAGAACACACATATAAAGAAGTAAGAACAGTTAGGTTACCAAGAATGTTACAGGTTTAAATAAAGATATATCATCATTAAGTTAAATATTAGAGTCTAGCAAGTTTCAAAGTATATTTGAAGAAACACTCTCTGAAGAAATCAACTGATACGAATTAGTATTTGAAGTACATATTAAGGATCAGCATAATCAGAGACATATGCAAATCATGCCGAGTGTCTTGAAAGAGCAATAATAAAGTACAGTTATTGTAATAATATGGTTAGACTCAATATGTCAATAATGGGCAAGGTAAAACAGACATTTTATCTTTACTAAAAATACATTATTAATGCCATTTTATAGATGAAGAAAGAGGAGACTCACAAGGTCATATCAGGATTCTTTTACCTGCAAGCAACAGAAACTCTTTTGCTTAAACAACACGGAAATGTACTATCTCACTTAACAGTGAGTCTAGAGGTCCAGAGCTGGGGCACACGCCAGGATTTAAGTCTTTACCATGTTACCAGGGCCCCACATTATTTCCATCTTTCCATTCTGCCACCCACAGCATCAGCTGATTCCTCTTTTGGTCTTAAGATGCCTGCTACCAGAAATGTTCCCCACTTTATACCCAGCAGGGAAGAGAGAAAAAAAACCCCTGCTTTCCCCTTCTCAAAAGCCACTTGTTTCTCATTAGACTAGTGGTTTACAACTGGGAACAATTATGCCTCCACAAAGGAAATCTGGTGATATCTGGAGACGTTTTTGGTTGTCGTGACTGGGGCCAGTGGTGTTCCTGGCATCTGGTGGGTAGGGCCGCTGCACAGAATATGCACAGGATAGCCTCCCACACAAAGCATGATCCAACACAAAATACCCATAGTGCTGAGGAGGAGGAACCCTTGTTAGACTAAAGCTTCCTAAGGCCCCAAAACACATCTGTGCTCATCAGTGCATCCGCAGCATCTAGCAGAGTGCCTTACACAACCTTCCTCTAGACACAGGCCCACACTCACCTTGCAATTTATTATGGGAGCCCGTGTTTACGTGGGAAGCCATTTTCTCTGGTTCCAGACACTTTGAAGCTAGTGTAGTCTTGTCTCACAGCAGGATGAAGTCTCAATTATATGCAAGACTTTAGCCAGAGGTTTTTAGAGCTCTGATCTTAGTGAATTTTCTTCTCCAAGCTGTTGAAAAGAATTCTGTGGTTTGAGTGATCTTCGGGAGAGGAAGGCACGTAGTTCACTCCACTGAGCTGATTCTGGTGATCATATCCACGTAAAAGCACAGGTGAGTCTCCACGGCCTAGGTTACTTGGATACATCAGGGATTTAAAAGGTCCCTGAGGATTAGAAAGAGCCTTCAAGAAAGACTGCTGAGAGCAAGGACTTCTAATTCTCATGTGTTTTGTCACCCTAGCCTCTCCCAGGAGACTGCTGGTAGAATAGGAGAGTGTGTATAAATTATCCTTTGCAGAGGAGCAGTTAATGCATACGTTTTCTTCCTGTTTCTTTTTTCATCCTTGAGCTTTTAAGTCCCCATTCAGTTTTACAACCAAAAGGTAAAGTTAGAGGGGAATGCAGAAACTCTGTTTTTAATGATGTTGAAGAGAGGAATCTAAAAAGAGCCCTGTAATAATCAAGGAGTCCTGACTGCCACCTTCACTGCTCTTCACATTTACTGGATCATTAGACTGTTTTGTCGAAATATAGAAATTCATATTTAAAATAGAACTGGAGAAAGACAGATCCTCTAAATAGTGACGAAGACAAGGAAGATACAAACAGATAGAATTCATTTAGTTGACAAACATTGATGTAGTCTGTGTGTGACACTGCATTGGACACTGTGGATGACTCAGGCTTAAGTTCCATCTCCAGATGTTCATAACACTTCTAACTTAAAATCTCATGGGTGGTTTTAATATTAATAGTGTGTATAAATGTTAGTAAAACTCAATATCAAGTGTTCATAATTAATAACAATTTATTACAACTACCAAGAAGAAGTCTCAAGACAATATGAAAGGAATGGCCAAGTATAGGGTAGTGAGACTAAATGGTAAACAAATTAGTGGAAAATGGAGATTGCTGTAGCTTAGCTTCATTTGAGAAGTTTTCAGAAATCAGACCACATAAGAGATAATTTTTAAAGGATACACGGGTTTTAGGTTGCATGGGTTTACAACGTTACCCAGGCAAGTTTACCCAATATAATTTGTTTATGGGAGTAGACATTGATTTATTTTCTTGTTTCCAAAACAGACACAGCTCCAGAAAATGATTCATCATTTCTTGTATTTTCTTTTTTAATTGAGCTTCCTGAAAACTCTACTTTGAGAATAACAAACTCTGAAGGTAGTTTCATATATATATATATGTGTGTGTGTGTGTGTGTGTCTGTGTATATATATGTGTGTGTATATATATGTGTGTATATATATGTGTGTATATATGTGTATATATGTGTGTATATATATGTGTATATATATGTGTGTATATATATATGTGTATATATATGTGTGTATATATATATATGTATATGTATATGTATATCTCCCATTGTTCCCTGTGTTTCTTCTTACGTAGTACCTAGAATCTGGGCAGATATAAAACACCAAGGAGATCGTGAGTTAATAGTTCTTAACCACGCTAACAAAATTTTATAACTTTCCTATCCCTAATTTCTTTCTGTGGCTCTTATTGTCGAAGTGGCCTCTGTTTTATTCCTTTAGCCTCTGATGCCAATCCCTTCCCTTCACCATCTTCCTACTGCTCTCTCTCCTACAACCCAAGAAGTCTTTCTAAAACTCAGATCTGAACTTACTACTACCTTGATTAATGCTGTCAAAGTTTTCTCCTCATTGCTTGCAGCAACAGTCTACAGAGTACACATATTCCTGTGGATAATAAACAACATACCAAGGAGTGTTCAAACAAGGATAGTTTTAAAAGAATTGATTTTCAGATATACAACTCCCATTTATTCTCTTTCCTAAAGTTGATGTGCCTGTGGTTACAAAATCTTCAATTGTTCCTTTTCGACTTTCCCAAAAAACACGCAAATATCACACTTTTTCTAAATTGTTAAGGAAAATTCTCTAGGTTATAAACACCTTCCAGGAACCACAAAAGGCAACAATTTGAAATATTAGTGTAGAACTATTCAAAATATTAGTGTAGTGGAGAAAGTATCTCTCACAAGTGCATAATAAACTCCATTGCAAGTTTAGTGAGTTTCACATTCATTGTTTATAAAGATTGAGAAAGAAATTGAAGGAAAACCCAAATTGTTAGCTGACATTATGTAATCTTTAGGCCCATAACTCATAAAGAATTCTAAGAACTGAAGGACATTGCTGTAACAAAACTTCTTCCATTTTCATCTATATATTAATATGAAAGATTTCTCAGACCCTCCATCTTTAAAAATGAAAATTAAAAAGTCTGAAAGAATTGATGCTCGTCCTTGCCTCATTCTAGCAAAAAATTGACATTTATCCATGGGTTTTAAAACTAACTTTTAAAAGGGCACTATCTCTTTTATTAAGAGATTCAATACCAATAAACATTTTACGTTTGTTTAATGTTTATTAAAATGTATAATATAATTATTCTTTTTGACAGATTATTCATGTTCTATATCAAGTTTGGACAGGTTTGCTAGCCAAATATGTTCATTGTTAATTTAGAAAAATGTCTTCATTTAAAATGTTTTCAAACTTATTTTTGAATTTTGAATTTTTGGATAAGGGCTTGAGAAATAATTCTGTGCTAATAATTGTAATGATAACTCAATCAAGATGAAAATGTAATAAAGATATGTTATGGTTCCAGAAAAATTCTTAATTGTTACGTTTTTAAGGGAAATATGAGAGAAGATCAATAAAATGCTTTCATAAAAGACAGTAATTATCAAGATAAAATTTTAAACAGGACCACACTTCTGTGTGAGAGTAGTTTTGCACAAATGGATTTTCTACCCATTGTCAATCATCTTAGGAAGAAGTCAATTCTCGGGCAACCAAGGAAGGTTCAAGTGGTGGCCTTTAGAATTGTTGAAAGAACATTTTTCTCTTGTTGATCAAGATCTTATTTTGGCTGGTAATTACTTATACTCTGACACGTGGAAAAGTTGACGATAACTAGGCACTTTAAAGCTAAATGATAGCAAAGGGAAGATAATCACTTGAGCCACTATTTAAAATATCAGAATTACAGTGAGATTTTTATAGTTGTTGCAGAATAAGGAGCTTAGATCTGGGTAGGGAAAGAGGACACACACACACACACACACACACACACAGAGAAATAAACAAAAAATATATTTTTAAATACACACTTCACAGTATCTACTTAAAATATAAGAAAGAAACATATCTAACAACATCTATGTAAGATTTTTATGGAAAAGAATTATAATATTTTACTAAAAGACTTTAATGAAGCCTAAATATTTGTTCATAAATTGGAAGACTCATAGGATGTCAATTCTCTCCCAAATCAGTTTATGAATTCAAAAAGATAAAAAATAAAATCCCAACAGTGGTTTTCATGTAACTTAATATTAAAGGCTGAATTAAGAACTCCCCAAATTAATATACTGAAGTACCTCCATATGTAACTGTATTTTATAGATAGAATCTTTAAAGGAGTGATTGAGTTAACTGAGGCTATTTTGGGATTCCCTAATCTAATATAACTAGCATCCTAGTGAGAAGGGGAAATTCAAACACGACAAGTATAGAGAGAAGAAGACAGGAAGACATTGAGGAAGAGAATGGCGTCTTTAAGTCAAGAAGAAATGCTTGACACAGATTCTTCCCTGTGGCCTTTAAAAGGAACTAATCCTCCCACACTTTGATCTTGGATTTGTAACCGCAAGAACTGTGAGAAAATAAATTTCTATTATTTAAGCCTCCCAACCTGTGGTACTTGTTATGGCAGCCCTCACAAACTCATACACTTGATATGCCTTTTCTAAAATTTTATATTGAGGAAGCCCATGAACAGATAAGACAACTTTGAAGAAACACAGGAGCTCTAAAGGATAGTAATAGTTTATTTAAAAACTATATTAACTTAAGACAGAGTAGTTTTGGTATAGAGACAAATGGACTAGTAGAATAGAACAGAGAGCAGAAATAGAGCCTGTGTTTGCCAAAAGCTGATGAATGACAGATGTTGGAATAAGATTCAGTAAAAGGTGCTATCACAACTGAAATTGTCTGAAAAGAAGTAAAAGTGAATTCTTACTTCACATGATACATAAAAATCACTGCCAAATGGCATAGAGCCTGAAGTATGGAAAGAAAACCTTTGAACATCTAGAATATATTGGAAAACATATTTAAGTACTCAAGTTAGTAATAAACACTAAGAAAAAGTGAACAATAACTCTACTACATTAAAATTGAACACATCGGCTCACAAAAGACACCTCAGGCTGTGTGCAGTGGCTCACGCCTGTAATCCTAGCACTTTGAGAGGCCGAGGCGAGCAGATCACCTGAGGTCAGGAGTTGAAGACCAGCCTAGCCAACACGACGAAACTCCGTCTCTACTAAAAATACAAAAATTAGCCAAGCATGGTGGAAGGCACCTGCAATCCCAGCTACTTGGGAGGCTGAGGCAAAAAAATGACTTGAACCCAGGAGGCAAGGTTGCAGTGAGCTGAGATCGTGCCACTGTACTCAAGCCTGGGCAACAGAGGAAGACTCCATCTCACACACACACACACAAAAGACACCACAACATGTGTGAAAAGATGTTGTACAACAGCACAAATATTTATAACACATATAATCAATAAAAGAATTTTTCTCAAAATATATAAATGACAATTATAAATCAGTAAGAAAAAAATAACCCAACAGTCCAAAAGAGATGACTAGGGATATCTCAGAGGAGGAAACATATGAAAGGAGGCTCAATCCCATCTCTAATCTGCATTTCAGGGAAATAAAAACTAAACCCATTCCTCACACAGGCAAGTATTAGAACGTCTGGTACCACCAAATGCAGGAGAGGATGTGGGCCTGGAGAAATGAGTATACATCTCTTGTGGCCAAAGACAGTGGCAGAATCACTTTTGAGAACAATTCGTCAATATTTAGTAATATCAAAACGAAGAATACCCTATGATTCAGTAATACAACTCATATTTTTACATATTAAATATATTTTGATGGGCACACAGAGATATGTATAGGAATTTTCATACAAGTACTTTTGTAATAATAATTGAAGAAAGCCTAAATATTCATCTATAGGAAAAGAAGTACATGATTTAACCAGTGAAAATAAATGCATAACAGCATCACAAATAAATATGGATGATTCTCACAATTATAATAATTAGAGAAAAAATTAAGTTGCAAAAGAATATATATAAATGTGTGTATGAACATGTATACATATATATAAAATGAGATGCTATTAATATCAAGCTAAAATAAAATCATTGTTAGTGGGAACATACAAATGAAATTTTAAAAATATGTATTTTTAAGGAATTGGAATTTCAAGATTAAATTTGAGACAGTATTTCTGTGTGGGTGATGACATAATGTGGAGGAAAGTGATACATAAAAATACCATTGATTTTGGTAATATTTCAGTTTTTAAGGTTATTAGACTAGATTTATACCTTTCATATATTTTAAATACTGTATAACACATTAAAAGGTCTATTACATACAAATTATTGCAAACAAGTAAAACTTTATTAGCAATCATTACCTCCTTCCCTAGCCATGATTTATCATTTCTCATAATGACTTTTATCATTTCTCAGAAGTATCATCTTCATAAAAATATAGTTGTTTACATTTCAAATGGGTAGAGGCAGAGTCTTTTGTAGAAAAACATGATTGAAAGAGGATATTTATCTCTTTACATTGAATGACAAGAAAATGCAACAGATAAATCTTTTACATGACAGACCAAAGAAGCTTTCCTTAATAAGAATTACCATAATTCATCATCCAAATGGAAACACTTGACAGTGAAATAGAGAAATATTAAGTTAAATATTAAATGGAGAAATAATAAATCTGGCAACTGAAGCAAACAGAGGCACTGTCTGAGACAAACCGACCCTCAGTTGATCATTTCACTAACCAATGCCCTTTGCTTCCTTCACTGATTGTTAAACTGAGCTTTCTTCTTAGCACACAAAGGTACCTGAATAAACAATATATTTTGTGTCCCTGTAGTTTTCCCTTTATAAAGGCTGATTCCTAGATTTCCATTTCCAATAAATTATTGAGTAATCTGGAGAAACATTCCTGGTATATATGTCACCAAAGAGTGCTTGATAAGTTTTTTAAAGATACGACTGAGCTGGAGAAAAGTAAGGTCAGAAAAAGTGAATGCCAGAACAGACAAAAAAGTGGGAAACAAGAGAGAGAAGGGAGTTCTTTGCCTTGAAAGTGTCTTTGGTCCTTAATGCTTCAACTGGGAGACCAGAGACCAAGTGGGCAGATGGTCCAGAAACCACTTTTTCCATCTGGGACATGAAAAATGACATCCTCAAGGAACAATTAGAGGAAAGATGCTGCGTAGTGAAAATATTTGTCTTCCCCACATGGACAGTGAGAAGAAAGGTAAAAAAGAAAGTAAATCTGTTCTCAAACACAAGCCCTTTGCCACATGACTTTGGGCAAGATTTCACACTTGAGTGTGGCCTGTGAACTTGAAATTTAAACAATTTAAAAATTTTCGTTGAAAGTAGTCCCACGATGGTAGTGTTTGGCAGGTAACTTACTGACAGAACATAAATAAATCCTTTTTGGGAAAAAGTTACATTGATGGTAGTGTTTGGCAGGTAACTTACTGACAGAACATAAATAGACCCTTTTTTAGGAAAAAATTACATTTAATCACATTAGATCACTCACACAAAAAAATTATACGGATAAGGTTTCCAGTCATATGAGCTCAGAAGTCATATGAAGCAAGATTGAGCAGAAACAATAAACTTAGAGCTGATAATATTTATAGATTAAAATTAATAGATATTTTAAAGGATGTTTAATATACTTAAAGAACTAAGGGGAGCATTAAATCATGACCAAGAAGGCGTGAAAAGAAAACAAAACTTTTAGAAATAAGAAATATAATAACTGAAATTAGAACTCGGTGAACAGGCTGAATAGAATATTAGATAATTAGAAAAGTAAAGGCTATGAAAATTTCACAGATTGCATTATAGAAGATTATTTTATTTTAATCTGTTTTTTAATTTCAGCATATACTTATAAAAAACTCATGGATCAAATAAGAACTCAGAATGAAAAACAAAATACTGAATATAAAAACTAAAACACTGGTGGGGTCCAGCCAAAGCTGTATTTGAAGGAATTGTGTACTGTAAGTGGTAATATTAGGAAATAAAAAGAAGGAAGTCTTAAAATACATGTGCCACATATTCAGCTTAAGAAGTTAGAATGAAAACAAGAGAATAAACCCAAGGAAAGTAAAAAAGAAAGGGCATTTATTATAAAAATAAAATCAAACACGGATTGAATAGACAACAAAGATGCAATAGAGAAATTTGGCAAAGCAAATTCAGAATTGTATAACAAAATGAATGTGTAATATCTGTGTTTAATTTATCTCAACTAGCCAAAATTTTAAATGTTAAAAAAAGCTAATATAATTGGACACCTTATGTTCTTAAGAAAGGAGAAAAAAATATGAAAATCTCAGTAGAGGTGAGAAACATATTCCATAAAATTTAACACCCATTTGTGGTGATAAACAGGAAAAAAAAGGGAATTGTCTTAATCTGATATTGATTATCTCTTTAAACCCTATGAGGAAATACCATATTCAATGTGGTACTTACTATTGCTTCATTTTATAGTAAAGACCAACTTATACTGCAATAATATAAACTCCTGCAAGGAAATGTGTTCTCTGTATGGGTGCTAGGTATACCTGATTACATTTTAACATAACAATAGTTAACTTTTTCACTGGACAATTGGGTGTTTGTGGGTAGCTTAGTGGCATACATGGCTTGTAGTACTCCTAAATTTCTGTTCGAGAAAGTGAGTTGGTGGTGGTTTGGGTTGAAATGTACCAGTTTATCCTTATGTCTCAATTTCAGTGACTATGTTTTCAGAACCCCAAATCAAAGTTTATTGCCTGAGAGGCATTAGAGAACTTGAGGGGAAAAAAAGGGACAGTATATGTGAAATCTAAGTTCTTCTGTAAACCTTGAGATGCATGATTATTGGAACTGGACAATAATACAGGACCTTACATCTGATTAGTAAGGTAAGTTCAAAACGTGCATGATGTACCATGGAAAACCTTTCTCATTTTATGAGAATAACATGACTTAATGCATGGACAGTCTTTTAAAAAATCCTTTGAAATGAACTGTTACTTGACTGTTTCTAGAATTATCATTTCTAGATTAAAAACAAAAACAAACAAAACTTCCGCTTATGATACCTGAAGGCATACAGAACTGGGCTCAAATTTTCATTCTTCCTTTTACTAGCTATTTACTCTTTGGAAGATACTTAAACTGCCTCGTTCTCAGTTTATCTGTAAAATGGGAATGATCACATCTGTATCATAAGGTGTTGTACTAATTAAAGAAACACGGAATTTGTCATGCACCTGGCACAAGGTTAAAGCTCAAGAAATAGAGAACAAATTCTTATCTATTTGTATTTCCATGTCTATTTCTCTTTTGGAGTAGCTCAGACTTCAAAATCCTACTTACACGTTTCTGGTTTTATATTTATCTTCACACTGGGGAATGAAGGCAGAAGTCTGCATGTAAGACTAGGACTGAGTATTAAAAGTGGAACAGCACCCTCCTGAGGACAAAGTGGATTTGACAGTCATTGTCATCTCAAGAGTCCTTAGAAGGTAGCTAGCCCCCACTTGCCTTGGGAACCAGAACCAGCAACCTACCTAATTGGTAGGGCCCGGGGCAGAATAAAAAATGGTCTCCCTTGTTTAAAAATCATCTAGAATTTTGAGACAGCAGTAACAGAACATTAAGCCAAGCAAGGGACCCCTTGAGCTATGGGGTTTTTTGTCACTCCATGATTGCATGCCCATGAAGCACCTCTATTTTTACTCTTAGAGAAACAGGATTTGGCTCTTATTATTGAAACCAAAAGGTCTCTTATGTACAGTCTTTAGTCAGTAAAACTTAGTTTCAATTGGGGGTTTTGTTGAAAGGCATATCCAGATAGTCATTTCCTTCTACTGGGTGTTTTTGTTTGTTTGTTTGTTTCTGTAAATAGATTTTATTTGCATTCTCTTATTAACATTAAAGACTTAATGATTTTAATAAGAATACAAATTCTCTGTAAATGTAACTACTTTTAGAATTTATTTCTTTTTAAAGATGTTACTAAAGGAATTTCTTAAAAATACCAAATTTTTCAGATCATTACCTCTGAGGAAAGGGAGAAGTGATGAGAATTTTGGAGGAGAACATGGGAGAAGGGCTTCAGCTCTACCTATAATATTTCATTTCCAAATCTAAATATGTATTAAAATTCAATATAGCTAGGTGGTAGGCATATATATAATATATTCAACTCTGAAGGTTTTGCCTTTGCAATACCTTGCAATGAAAGTTTTTCCAAAAATTCTAAACTAAAGAAATTATGGTCTTTAAATATAATTTGGGAGAGTTAAGAAAAGAATCTGAATTTAAGTTCTGCCATACAGTGTAGCTGCATGAACTTGGCCATGTTCCTTTAATTCCTTAAGCTTCCATTCTCTTATAAATTGAGATGGTTGAACATATAATCTTTAAAGCTCCTTTTAGGCTATCAATCTTTACTTCCATGAAATAAAGAATGTATTTAGAATATAATTTGATATAAATTACAATTTAGAAATGCTTACCCAATGTGCATAATTAATTGTGAACTGGTGGGGCAATGGGGTAAAACTTGGTAAACCTTAAGTCCAACTGAAAAGAGAATACAGTATACAGAAATTTTTCCTTCTCTCCACTTTATTTCTAAGACAAAAAGGCTAACCATGAAAACACACATTAAAAGCCTCATGTCAAATATTCAAAAGTTTCTCTATTTCAATTTTTTTTTGTTATTGTTGCTGTTGTTTGTTCGTTTAGTTGTCTTTGAGATGGAGTCTTGCTCTGTTGCCCAGGCTGGAGTGCAATGGTGCAATCTCGGCTCACTGCAAATTCTGCCTCCCAGGTTCAAGCAATTCTCCTGCCTCAGTCTTCCAAGTAGCTGGGATTACAAGCACCTGCCACCATGCCTGGCTAATTTTTGTGTTTTTAGTAGAGATGGGGTTTCACCATGTTGGCCAGGCTGGTCTCAAACTCCTGACTTCAACTAATCTGCCCGTCTCGGCCTCTCAAAGTGCTGGGATTACAGGCGTAAGCCACCTTGCTCAGCCTATTTCAACTTTTAACTTGGAAAATGTGAAACTTTCAGCTGGGTGTGGTGGCATGTGCCTATCTCCCCAGCTACTTGGGAAGCTGAGACAGAAGGATTGCTTGAGCCTAGGAGTTTGAGGCTGCAATGAGCTATGACCATGCCATTGCACTCCAGCCAGGGCAACAGAGCAAACCTAAAACAACTTCTGCAGAGATTATGACAGTGAAAGAAGTCTAGCATGGCTTACTCCATCTTGCTTCTAGCCCCACAGGCTGATTGTCATCAGTCATTCCTGGGTGTAGGCCAAGCTAACCATGGGAGGAATTTAGTTTACAGTTTAACTTTAAAGAAAGGATGATTGATTAGTCCCTTACTAAAACTGATCCCCTCCTGTTCAGGGATGGAAATCACCGTTGTATTACAAGACTAATGAAAGGCTAAAGATCAGGATTATGGGAGGGGCCTGAATTCTGCTAAAATGTAGCTGTAGCTAAACAATAACCAGCCATTGTCCCTAGCTTGTTTTTCTATGATCTGTTACTGCTCAGGAATCATGTGGCCAGATGTCACAAGATTTGTGACTTTTCCAATTGCTCCTATAGATAACATCACTATTATAAAACTTAAGATTGGTCTTTTGAAATATTTTTCAGACTTTTGCATTCTGGCAACTGACCCCACTGAGACCAGTGACTCATGACTCAGGTGGTCCTGTGTTTCCCACCCAGAGGTGGACTCGGTACACGAGGACCATTTTCCACACTCCTGTGATTTCATCACCAACCAATCAGTAGCACCCAACCTCTAGCTCCAAATTGTCCATAAAACCCCTAGCCTCTGAGTTCTCAGGGAGGCTGATTTGGGTAATAATAAACTCCAGACCTACCACTTGGCTGGACTTTGCATTAGTTAAACTCTACCGCAATAATCCTGTCTCAGTGAGTTTGACTTATGTATGCCACAGACAAGAAGAATCTGTCAGGTGATTATAAGACCACGTCCAAAACAAAAAGAAAGAAAGAAAGAAAGAAAACATGAAACTTCTCTGTTTCCAAATATTGGGAACTTGGAAACATATGAACAAAGCTAGAACTTCTAGTAAGATGGGGTTCATACACTTTCCTGATACACTTCTCTGTGTGAAGAGTCACTGGGTGAGAATCTAGACATGATTAGAATGGGGTGGTAAGGACTGTGGCAAATTGGAAAGAGTATGTCTTAACTGGACAGTCAGCACTTAGCTTTAGTTTATTATTCCCATGTGTCAGCTTAAGCCTGACATTAACAAAGTTTCCTATTTTCCAAAAGAAGATCCAGAAACCAGAAGATCCAGAAACTGGACTTTGGAGATTTTTTCTAGTTTTATGTGTTGGCAAAGCATGCAGATGTTTCCTTAGACGTGTATTGTCTATCAGATAAAAACATCAAAGGGCTTGATCTAATTGATAGTATTAATGTTTTACTGACTTCTGGGCTTACGTGTGTTTGTTGTTTATGCTCTGTTTTGAGGTTTTCAGTAACATTATTATCATGTCTACAGGAATTGAGGATATTAGTTACTAAGCCCCAGGTTATTATCCCATACAAACATTTTTCTGGGTGACTTCATCTCCTAGTTCACTCTCATCTGTCTGTACTATCGATTATTATATCTGCACTCTAGGTAATTTCGACATATGCATATGTGATGCTTTCACAGCCTGACTGCTCAGGTCCTTAATGTCTGTCCCCCAAGGATCTTGCTGTTCACCTGACTGCAGCATCCTTACTCCCCAGATCACACAGTAGACGCCAAGACTGCTAACTTCAATCCGGCCGTAACCGCACCCCACTCTCTGATCACCGTCTTTCATCTTTCCAGTTTATTCCCTCTACCCTGACTGCTGCTTCTAACAATCTTTTGACTCTTCAAGGCACCCACCTTCAATTGTTCATTCCACCTTCTGACTATCCCTTTGAGGAAAGAAAAGAACTTTTATTCAAGGAATTGAGTCCTTTCAAATTATCAGACTCAGAGAGGCATTAAAATGAGACAGCAATCATGTCCTACTTCCTCCCTTTGAGTTATGTATTCATCTCTGGAAACTGCTTGCTATTGCCCCAAGTAGCTATTAATTAACCTGATAAGGCTCCACTGGACACTACAACCCACACCCTCTAGGTTAACAATGTGTAGCCAATCACTAATCAATGTTATTTCTGTAAACCAATGAGAATTGCTGACAAACCACTTTGCATCAGCCCACTCCTGTACCCCCTTCCTTTTACCTTTAAAACTGCTTACAGCAAAGGCCAAATGGAGCTTATATCCAAGATTATGTGGGTCTGAGTCTTCTAGGCAGCTATCCACACTTTGGCTCAAGTAAACTCTTTAAATCATATTTTATGCTTTAGTCTTTCTTTTAGGTCAACACCTTAATGCTGCAATATCCTCTCTTGCTTCCTATCCAGTTACAGATTTCAAGGTCATTATTTATAGTCACTTACTTGCACATATTCAATTCCATACCCATCTCTCTCTTTATTTCACCTGAAGGCAAAACCACAACCCCGGCTAAATCCAAATCTCCAGTATTCAACATCTGCATCTCAGCTGGGAGTGCCTAGGGAAAAACATTCAGCTATGCCAATGGCAATCACCTTAAATTCCTGACTGGAATCACAAGGGGACCCTTATGTTTTCACATAATTGTCCTATATTTCTCTAGTTTATTATGAGATAAATGCTAGTATTAAGAGGTATATGTGTACAATAGAAAAAAAAGAAAATGTTTAACATCAGAGAGTGGTATGAAGATTATGAATATTGCAAATGAATGAATTTGCAGTATGGTAAGAAGGAAAGGTTTTTGAAGGACAACGATCAAATCATGCCATCAACAGTAAGTACAGTGCTTCAGCAAGACATAAGGAAGTGTTAAGGGCAGAATGGATAACTTTCTAAGTGTGGCTTGAGAATCAGCATCCATGATGGAAGCCCGTTAGCTTAACATTCACTGAGGAGAAGGATCAAAGTATGTTAAAGCACTAAAGACAAAGCAAGTTAAAAATGCTATTGATGAGCATTTTGCTGCAGCTCTTGAATGTGCAATGGTTCAAGGTCCTATTGAACGCTGCGCAGCACCAAAGCAGTAGTGAAGAGGCCAACAGACACTGGGGCATTCTGTGGCGGCCCTGGAGAACAACGGTGAATGTGTGGGTGGGGAGAGGAGCTGATTATCGGCTTTTGCCAGTTTTTAATGTAGATGAAACTGGTCTAACGGATCTATTTTGGGAAATGTTATCTGAGAGAATGACCAACAGTAAGATGGAAATTTGAACCCCGTTTTAAAACTGCAAAGGGACAAATCAAACTACAATTTGGTTGGAACTGCATCACAGTAATACATGCGAGACCCCTTTCCAACACTTTAGAGTTATAAGCAAATGGACTCAGGAGTAGCTTTTTAGAAACTCATCTGCTTTATATTTTAAAAAGGAAAACTTCTATAATTAAATAACAACGATGAAACTTTCGGGTTATATTTATTCTTATTTCAGTAGACTGAAATCTTGAGGAAAGGAACTATGTCTCCTGTTCTTTTATTCCTAGCATCTAGCAAATTCTATTAAAGCAAACAGTCAGAAAACATACGTAGATTAAATGCATCACTGAAAATCAGTGATAACACAGGCATCCTTAGATACCAGCCAAAAAAAAAAAAATCCCAGGATTATACATATTTTTAGACTATAATTAGAAACTTGTAGAATTTCTCCTTGAAAGATTTTTAAACTTAAGAGAAGGAAAAATGGGTTTTAGAATTCCTTCTCAGTTCATTAAAATTATTCTTTTCTCTGAGCATTTTGGCTGATAGAAGAGGGCAAGGTGACAGGCTAGGCATAGCCAGGTGGAACAGCTGCTACCAAGAGACCAAACCTACTAGCACTCTCCTAACAGAGCTTCAGTGGGAAAACATGGAGAGTAGACAGAGGGAAGACACAGGAGCTGAGGTGAAGGGCGAGGCACCTGGGGACCCTCCACAGGGCTACTGTGTGCTGGGACTCATTCCTGGCCCCCAGCAGCTCTGGGGAACAGGTAAGTTGAACTGGCAAGGCACAACCCACTCTCGCCCGTAGGCCTCTGGAATCCCGTCAGGAGGAGACCCCCTCAACCACCTTGGACACTCAAGTTAACAGGGAGAGCTGCGTAGAGAAGTGAGAGGGGTAGCGGGCCTGCTGTTGCGGAGCTCAAAGGGTTTGGGGCAGGAGCATCTGTAGCGGAGCAGTTGCCAGGGATGGCCATCCCCCCTAGGCTTGACTTGCACCCATAGGAGACTTTACCCCTGGGGCAACTATGGGACATGAACTCTGCAGGGCAGTCTTACCCATTACAGCGGGTGGTCTGACCTGAGCACCCCTTGGTCTGCTGGCCTCTCCCAAGGCCCCAGCCTTGCTGTGCCTGCTTGCAGGGCAGCCTTGGGTGCCCTGAGGGCGCACGTCATAGCTCCTGCACTGGTGGGCCGTGCCTGACCAGCGGAGAGCTCCAATGGGGTGGTCCCCATCACCGCACACCTGCCCGGCACACCACCCGCTCCCTCCCAGCACTGCAGCTTCCTTCAGGCCCAAAGCAACCACCCACATTGCTTTGCCAGTACACAAGGGTGGACGGGTTTTGCCTTCCTTGCCCCTCCTGTGTGTGTGTGTGCGCACCCTGCCCCGCCACTGCTGCAGCAGGGGAGCAGTCCGCCTCCACCATCCACTGCCATTGCAGTGGGAGCTTTGATGTGCACAGAGCCAGCCAGTCCCGCCTCTGACAGCACCCATCTCTTACGCCAATACACAAGAGTGGGAGGGTCCGCTGTTTTCTGTGCCTAGTTTCACTCCCTGCAGTGCACAGAGAAGGCACGCAGACCTGCGCCCACCAGCACCCCACCCTGGGCCACCACCACCACCGCCATGACCTTGCTCACAATTGCCAACAGGGTCCCCGGACCCCGCCCCAGCTGCATTGCCTCCAGGACTGTGGTGAACGCAGGCACAGAGGCAGGCACTCTAACACCCACCAGCACCCTGCCACAGCCAATGAGCATTCACCTCCCCACTGCTACTGAGGCTGCTGCTGGCATGTGCAAATGAGGATGGATCACGCTGTCACTGCATTATGAAACACTTTGCCTGACGCCACCCATTGGAGTGTAGTGACCAGCAGTCTGGGAGTACCTCACCTCTGGACCCCCAACACAGTGGGTTCCTAACCTCAAGGAGCCAGAGAACAAAGTCAGGGCCCAATACAAGTCCCCCAGAGTTAGAGCACACAGTCCAGGAGTTCAGAGCTGAATGTTGGCCTCCTAAAATTTCCAGAAATAAAGCAAGTTGGCTGAATCCACCTTATACCACAATCAAACCCTCAAGGTCATCAAATAGGATAACAGAAGAAAAAAAAAGCCATCCAAAGGTCAACAACTTCAAATAATAGAGGAACATCAACCCATAAAAGTGAAAAAGAACCAGTGCAAGAACCCTGAAAACTCAAAAACCCAGAGTGCCTTCTTTCCTGCAAAAGATCCCACCCCCTCTCCAGCAAACATTCTGAACCAGGCTGAGATGGCTGAAATGACATAAATAGAATTCAGAATATGGACAGGAAGGAAGATCATTGAGATACAGGAGTTCATTGAAACCCAATGCAAGGATGCTGAGACTCACAATGAAATAATGCAGGAGCTGACAGACAAAATAGCCAGTGATATGATTTGACTCTGTGTCCCCACACAAATCTCATCTGGTAGCTCCCATAATTCCCACGTGTTGTGGGAGGGACCTGGTGGGAGATGACTGAATCATGAGAAGCAGATCTTTCCTGGGCTGTTTGTGTGATAGTGAATTGGTCTCATGAGATCTGATGGTTTTAAAAATGGGAGTTTCCCTTCACAAGCTCTCTTCTCTTATCTACCGCCATGTGAGAAGTGCCTTTCACCTTCCACCATGATTGTGAGGTCTTCCCAGCCATGCAGAACTGTGAGTCCAGTAAATTTATTTCTTTTGTAAGTTGCCCAGCCTCGTGTATGTCTTTATCAGCAGCATGAGAATGGACTAATATAGTAAATTGGTACCAGTAGAGTGGGGCGCTGCTGAAAAGATACCTGAAAATGTGGAAGTGACTTTGAAACTGGGTAACAGGCAGCGGTTGGAGTGCCCAGAAGAAGACAGGAAAATGTGGGAAAGTTTGGAACTCCCTAGAGACTTGTCGAATAGCTTTGCCTACAATGCTGATAATGATATGGACAATGACATCCAAGCTGAAGTGGTCTCAGATGGTGATGAGAAACTTGTTGGGAACTGGAGCATAGGTGGTTCTTGTTGTGTTTTTGCAAACAGACTGGCTTAGCCTCCCAGCCTACATCTTTGTCCCATGCTGGATGCTTCCTGCCTTGAGCATTGGACTCCTAGTTCTTCAGTTTTGGGACTCAGACTGGCATTCCCTGCTCCTCAGCTTATAGATGACCTACTGTGGGACCTTGTGATCATATGAGTTAATACTATTTAACAAACTCTCCTTTCTCTAGAGAACCCTGACTAATATAATTACCAAGAAAAAAAAGTCCAGGACCAGACATATTCTCAGCTGAATTCTATCAGACATTCAAAGAAGAATTGATACCAATCTTATTGACACTATTCCACAAGACAGAGAAAGAGGGACTCCTCCCTAAATCATTCTATAAAGCCAGTATCAACCTAATACCAAAACCAGGAAGGGACATAACAAAAAAAGAAAACTACAAACCAATACCTTTGATGAACATAGATGCAAAAATCCTTAACAACATACTAGCTAACTGAATCCAACAGCATATCAAAAAGATAATCTACCATGATCAAATGAGTTTCATACCAGGGATGCAGGAATAGTTTAACATCTGCAAGTCAATAAATATGATACACTACATTAATAGAATTAAAAGCAAAAATCACATGATCATCTCAATAGATGCAGAAAAAGCATTTGACTAAATCCTGAATCCCTTTATGATTAAAATCCTCACCAAAATCAGCATAGAAGGGACAAACCTCAATGTAATAAAAGCCATCTATGACAAACCCACAGCCAACATAATGCTGAATGGGGAAAAGTTGAAAGCATTCCCTCAGAGTATTGGAACAAGACAAGGATGCCCACTCTCACCACTTCTATTCAGTATAATACTGGAAGTCCTAGCCAGAGCAATAAAAGAAGAGAAAGAAATAAACGGCATCCAAATCAGTAAAGAGGAAGTTAAACTGTCACTGTTTGCTGGTTATATGATTGTATACCTAGAAAATCCTAAAGACTCATCCAAAAATCTCCTAGATCTGATCAATTAATTTATAAATGTTTCAGGATATAAAATTAATGTACACAAATCTGCAACTTTGCTATATGCCAATAGCGACCAAGCTGAGAATCAAATACAGAACTCAACCTCTTTTACAGTAGCTACAAAAAAAGTAAAATGCTTAGGAATATACCTAACCAAGGAAGTCAAAGACTTCTACAAGGAAAACTATAAAACACTGCTGAAAGAAATTATAGATGAAACACATCCCATACTCACGGATGGGTAGAATCAATATTCAAATTCAATACAACTACCATAAAATACCATCATGATTCTTCACAGAACTACAAAAAAAGTCCTAAAATTTATATGAAACCAAAAAAGAGCCCACATAGCCAAAGCAAGACTAAGCAAAAAGAACAAATCTGGAGACATCACATTACCTAACTTCAAACTATACTGTAAGGCCATAGTCGCACAAACAGCATGGTGCTCGTATACAAAAAAAAAAAGCACATAGACTAATGGAACAGAATAGAGAACACAAAAGTAAACCCAAATAATTACAGCCAACTGATCTTCAACAAAACAAGCAAAAACATAAAGTGGGGGAAAGGACACCATATTCAATCAGTGGTGCTGGGATAATTGACAAGCCATATGTAGAAGAATGAAACTGCATCCTCATCTCTCACTTTATACAAAAACCAACTCAAGATGGATCAAGGACTTAAATCTAAGACCCCAAACCATGAAAACTGTAGAAGATAACATCAGAACAACCCTTCCGAAAGCAAATGCAACAGAAACAAAGACAAATAGATGGGACTTAAAAACTAAAGAGCTTCTGAACAGCAAAAAGGAACAGTCAGAAGAGTAAACACACAACTCACAAAGTGGGAGAAAATTTTCACAATGTATGCATCTGACAATGGACTAATATCCAGAATCTATAAGGAACTCAAACAAATTAGCAAGAAAAAAAAATCCCATCAAAAAGCAGACTAAGAATTTGAATAGACAATTCTCAAAAGAAGATACACAAATAGCCAACAAACTTGTGAAAAAATGCCTACAATCAATTATCTGGGAAATGCAAATCAAAACCACAATGTGATACCCTCTTACTCCTGCAAGAATGGCCATAATAAAAAAATCAAAACATAGTAGATATTGGTGTGGGAGTGGTGAAAAAGGAACACTTCTACACTGCTGGTGGGAATGTAAGCTAGTACAACCACTATGAAAAACAATGATGTGGTGATTCCTTAAAGTAGAACTAACATTTGATACAGCAATCCCACTACTGCATATCTACCCAGAGAAAAAGAATTCATTATACGATAACAATACCTGCACATGCATGTTTATAACAGCACAATTTGCAAATGCTAAAATATGGAACCAGCCCAAATGTCCATCAGTCAAGGAGTAGATAAAGAAATTGCGGTATATATATATATATATATATATATATATATATATACACACACACACCACAATATGTATGTGTGTGTGTGTGTGTATATATATATATGTATACATATATATGTGTGTGTGTATATATATGTATACATATGTATGTGTATATATAGGTATATGTGTATATATATATATGTATATGTATATATACACATATGTATATATACACATATGTATATATACACACATGTATATGTATATACATATATGTATGGATATATATATGTGTATATATATGTATATATATGTATACATAGATGTATATATACGTACTTATACCTACGTATATATACATATATATGTATACCTACGTATATATACATATATATATGTAGGTATACATATATATACACACACACACATATTGTGGTGTATATATATACGTATATATATATATATACACATTTCCCATATGTGTATATATATATGTATACATGTATATACACATGTATATATATGATACATATATACACACACACATACATACATATCTCTTCTATATATATATTCTAATATATATATATGTGTATTAGAATCCTACTCAGACTTAATAAAGAATGAATTAATGGCATTCACAGCAACCTGGATGGAACTGGAGACTATTATTTTGTGTGAAATAACTCAGGAATGGAAAGCCAAACATCAAATGTTCTTGCTCATAAGAGGGAGCTAAACTATGGAAATGCAAAGACATAAGAATGGTACAATGGACTTTGTGGACTCAGGGGAAAGTGTCAGAGGGGGATGAGAGATAAAAAGATGACAAATTGGGTTTAGTGTTACTGCTCAGGTGATAGGTGCACCAAAATTTTACAAATCACCACTAAAAAACTTACTCAAGTAAGCAAATACCACCTGTTTCCCCAAAACCTATGGAAATAAACAAAACAGCAAAAATCAAAAAGGATAGTCAGGCGCAGTGGCTCACGCCTGTAATCCCAGCACTTTGAGAGGCCAAGGCACATGGATCATGAGGTCAGGAGTTCAAGACCAGTCTGGCCAAGATGGTGAAACCTGTCTCCACTAAAAATACAAAAATTAGCCAGGCGTGGTGGCAAGTGCCTGTAATCCCAGCTACTCGAGAGGCTGAGGCACAGAATGCAGTGAGCCGAGATCGCACCACTGCACTCCAGC
The DNA here is from genome assembly GCA_963573385.1 of Cacajao melanocephalus. Classification (NCBI taxonomy): domain Eukaryota; kingdom Metazoa; phylum Chordata; class Mammalia; order Primates; family Pitheciidae; genus Cacajao; species Cacajao melanocephalus. The sequence goes on from CAUYLG010007711.1 coordinate 52,599, forward strand.
CTGGATGACAGAGCAAGACTCCATCTCAAAAAAAAATTTTTTTTTGAAAATAATGAAACAAACATACAACATACAGCATACCAGAATCTCTAGGACACAGCTAAGGCAGTGTTAAGAGAAAAATTATAAGCACTAAACTCCTATAACAAAAAGTTAGAAAGATCTCAATTTAACAACCTAACATCACAACTAAAGGAACTAGAAAATGAAGAGTAAACCGAGCCCAAAGCTAGCAGAAGACAATAAATAACCAAAATCAGTGCTTAACTGAAGGAGATTGAGACATGTAAAACCACTCAAAAGATCGATGAGGCCAGGCACAGAGGCTCACGCCTGTAATCCCAGCACTTTGGGAGTCTGAGGCGGGTGAATCATGAGATCAGGAGTTCAAGACAAGCCTGGCCAAGATGGTAAAATCCCATCTCTACTAAAAAATACAAAAATTAGCCAGGCATGGTGGCACATGCCTGTCATCCCAGCTACTCGAGAGGCTGAAGTATAGAATTGCTTGAACCCAGGAGGCGGAGGTTGCAGTGAGCTGAGATCACACCACTGCACTCCAGCCTGAGCGACAGAGCAAGATTCCGTGTCAAAAAAAAACCCAAAATAATCCATGAATCCAGGAGTTGGTTTTTTGAAAAAATTAATAAAATAGATAGACCACTAGGTAGACTAATAAAGAAGAGAGAAGATCCAAGTAAACACAATCAGAAATGACAAAGGGTGTGTTACCACTGACCCCATAGAACTATAAATAACCATCAGAAAATATTATAACCACCTTTATGCATATAAAAGAAAATCTAGAATAAATTAATAAGTTCTTGGACACACCCACTCTCCCAAGGCTGAACTAAGAAGAAATTGAATCCCTGAACAGATCAATAACAAGCTCCTTTATTGAATCAGTAATAAATAGCCTACTAACTGAAAAATCCAAGGAACAGATGGATTCACAGCCGAATTCTACCAGATATACAGATAAGAGCTAGTACCATTCCGACTGAAACTATTCCAAAAAATTGAGGAGGGACTCCTCCCCAACTAATTCTATGAGGTCAGCATCATCTTGATACCAAAACTCAGCAGAGACACACACAAAAAAGAAAACTTCAGGCCAATATCTTTGATGAACACTGATATAAAAATCCTCAGAAAAATACTTGCAAACCAAATCCAGCAGCACATCAAAAAGCTTATCCACCATGATCAAGTAGGCTTTATCTCTGGGATACAAAGTTGGTTCATCATATGCAAATCAATAAATGTTATTCACCACATAAACAGAACTAAAGACAAAAATCACATGATTATTTCAATAGATACAGAAAAGGCTTTGGATAAAATTCTAACTCCTTTTCGTGTTAAAAACTCTCAGCAAGCTAGATATAGAAGGAAATTCCTCAAAATAATAAGAGCCATCCTTGGCAAACCCACAGCCAACATCATACTGAATGAACAAAAGTCAGAAGCATTCCTCTTGAAAATCAGAACTAGACAAGGATACCCTCTCTAGCCATTCCTATTTAACAAATATTGGAAGTCCTGGCTAGAACAATCAGGCCAGAGAAAAAAGTAAAGGGCATCCAAATAGGAAGGGAGGAAGTCAAACTATCCCTGTTTGCAGACATGATCCTATATCTAGAAAACCCAGCTCAGCTCCTAAAACTGATCAACAATTTCATCAAAGTCTCAATATACAAAATCAACATACAAAAATCACTACTATTCCTGTATACCACTGGCAGTCAAGCTGAGAGCCAAATCAGAAAGGCAATCCTATTCACAATTGCCCCAAAAGAATAATATACTTAGGAACACAGCTAAGCCAGAAGGTGAAAAATCTCTACAAGGAGAACTACAAAAACACTGCTCACAGAAGTTAGAGATGACACAAACAAATGGAAAAACATTCAATACTCATGGAGAGGAAGAACCTTAAAATGGCCATACTGCTCAAAGCAATTTATAGATTCAACACTATTCCTATTATACTACCAACGGCATTTTTCACAGAACTAGAAAAAGCTATTTTAAAATTCATATGGAACCAAAAAGAGCCAAAATAGCCAAGACAATTATAAGTAAAAATAACAAAGCTGCAGGCATTATATTACTCAATTCACACTATGCCACAGGGCTACAGTAACCAAAGCAGCATGGTACTGGTACAAAAAGAGACACATAAACCAATGGAACAGAATAGAGAGTCCAGAAATAAAGTCATACACCTACAACTATATAATCTTCGACAAAACTTACGAAAATAAGCAATGGGAGAAATGACTCCCTAGTCAATAAATAGTGCTGGGATAACTGGCTAGCCATATGCAGAAGATTGAAACTGGACCCCTTCCTTATATCGTATGCAAAAATTAACTCAAGATGGATTAAAGACTTAAATGTAAAACCCAAAACTATAAAAACCCTGAAAGACAACCTAGGTAATACCATTCTGGGCAGAGGAACAGGCAAGTATTTCATGACAAAGTTACAAAAGCAATGGCAACAAAAGCTAAAATTGATAAATGGGATCTAATTAAACTAAAGAGCTTCTGCACAGCAAAAGAAATTATCAACAGGGTAAACAGACAACCTACAGAATGGGAGAAAAAGTTTTCTAACTATGCATCTGACAAAGGTCCACTATGTCTATAAGGAACTTAAACAAATTTACAAGATAAACAACCCCATTAAAAAATGGGCAAAGAACATGAACTGACAGTTTTCAAAAGAAGACATATATGCAGCTAACAAGTATATGGGAAAAAAACCTCAGTATCACTAATTATTAGAGAAATGCTAATCAAAACCACAATGAAATATCATGTTGCATGAGTCAGAATGACTATTACAAAAATGTCAAAAAAATAACATAGTGGCAAGGTTGCAGAGACAAAGGAAGACTTATACACTGTTTTGGGGAGTATAAATTAGTTCAACCATTGTGGAAAACAGTGTGGTAATTCCTCAATGATCTAAAAACGAAAATATCATTTGACCCAGCAATCCCATTACTGGCTATATACCCAAAGGAATATAAATTGTTCTATCATAAAGACACATGCAAGTGTATATTCATTGCAGCACTATTCACAATAGTAAGACATGGAATCAACCTAAATGCCCATCAATGGTAAACTGGATAAAGAAAATGGGATACATAAACACCGTGAAATACTAGGCAGCCATATGAAAGAATGAAATCATGTCCTTTGCAAAAACATAGATGGAGTTGGAGGCCATTGTCCTTTGCAAACTAACACATGAACAGAAAACCAAATACCGCATACTCTCACTTAGAAGTTGGAGCTAAATAATGAGATAACATGGACACATAAAAGGGAACAATACACACTGGGGCCTAGCAGAAGGTGGAGGTTGGGAGGAAGGAGAGGATGAGCAAAAATAACTAATGAGTATTAGGCTTAATATCTGGGTGATGAAATAATCTGTACAACAAAACTTCATGACGTAAGTTTACCAGTATAACAAACCTACACATGTACCCCTGAACTTAAAATAAAAGTTAAAAAAAAACTGTTTTTAGCTCGTTTATGTGGCCTGTGTAATTAGAGAGAAAATTCAATTTATTTGAAGATGAAATTCACTAACAATTTGATCAATTTAGAATGAATGTTAAGAGTAAATTCAGAGTTGAATATGTTGATTTTGGGTTAAATTAAGAATCTTTTTAATAGTCAAAGATTATAAATGGTCTATTAGTACTCCTTTCTTTATATGTATATGTATATATAGCTTTTATTGAAAAGTGTGCCCTCAGTAACATCTGTTATTTTGGGGCCAGTTTGGTTAATCTGTCTCATTAAAAGAAAATTGTATTGCATTTTGAATCAACTTGTTGACAGTCTGATTGTATAAAATATGCAATTCACTGTGCTCCATGCAGCTCCAAGATCGATACTAAAGAAGATTAAAGGAATAAAAACAAAAGTGCTCGGTGTCCTTTTAGGTACTGAGAACTATTTATGCCACCTATGAGATTATTATTTGTATTCACATGGCTTCTTTTCTGGATGATCCTGTTTCATACTTCATCACCTTCCTTTTTCACATGATTGCCATATAGATGGAGGATTCATGCAAACTTGAGAAACAAGTGTTCTAGTTGCATGAGCTTGGGCAAAACACGGGCCCACACACACACACTCACACACAATTTCCCTGTTGCCTCAACTTCCTCATTTGTAAAGTCAAACCAATATTTTGAGTACCTCTCATATTTCAGCCATTGTGCTTGGGTATTCACAAAGATGATCTGATTTCAACCTCATAAGAAGTCTATAGATAGTCATTCTCATTTTATAGAAGAGGAATCAGGAATTACTAGAGGTGGTTATTTCATCAAGGTCAGGTGACTAGCAGGAGGAATCAGGATTAAAAACCAGATCTATATGATTTCCAAGCCCAGGCCTTTGCCACTAAAACCTGCTGCTGCCTTCCAGGAAGAATGGTATTATGAACGGAATTTATAAAACTGATCAAATGAATAAAAATGAGTAAAAATAAGGAATACATTATTAATCTTGAATCCAAAGAAAGATTCCTGCCTTATACATACTATAGACTTTGATTGCTATTGTTTATATAAAAAACACCAGTCACCCAAGCTAAAAACTTGGACTCAATATCCTCCATCTACTGCATCCCCTATATTCAATGTAAATATGTAACAGTACATCCCATTTTAAGAAAATTAAATGTACAATGCTTACTCATACAAAGAAGGTATAGACTCAGAAATGTCATAGACCTTCCCTCTGGTTCAACTGCTTTGTTTTACAGATAGGTAAACTGAAACTTGAGAAGTTTAAGTCATCCACCCAAGGTCATCTAACAAGATAGCAACTTAGGTGAAACTAGAACAGAGCTCTCCTGATGGTCTGTTCACACTCCTTTCTTTATATCATGCCGTCACCTTTACACGGGATGCTGTGGTGCTATCAAATGACAAATTCATCAAATATTTACTGAATGCCTATTATGTGTCAGGCACTGTGATGTAATGGTAAGCAAAAGAATGTAATGGTAAGCAAACAAAATAGAGTCTTTGTACTCCTGAGACTTATGGTTCAGTAGGAGTTAGAGACATTTATCAAATAACTACATAAATATATAATTGCACACCATAAAAGCACTATAAAAACTACTTAGTGCTGCTATGAGAATGTAGCTAATCTGCTCTGACAGAGTAGATTAGATTTGTGGAAAATCAGAAATGATTTCCGCAAAGGAAGTGATGTTTGAACTAAAATCAGTCTGAGTAGTGGGCCTTAGAGCAACAGAAAAGCAGAGTGCCTCCTACCTACCTATGGAGACTTGATTTCCAAAAACGCAAAGCATATGAAAGTCAAAACTAAGTTCAGACATATAAACCAATGGCTCAGAAATGTGGTCCCCCAAACCAGTATAATGATCTGACAAGCAAAATTAAAATATGTCCTGAGATCAAACACTCAGCAGTTACTTTTAAGAGGTAATCTACTGATGCTAGGAGGAATATGCAAAAGCACACTGAAGTCACATAAATGTGTACTAAAACACTAGGGTTGTTACATGTGGTGGTTTGAAAATGGAGACTCACAGGTAACTATAAAATTGATGAGTGTGTGACATTTGTTGTTGGCAAGTTGGAACCATCACCATCAGGCCCTCCTAAGCCTGAGAACTACAGTGCTGAAAATTTCCTTCCCTGTAAGTTTCAGGATTAGAATTTGCCAATGAAGAAAACTTGCATGAAATTTGAAAAGCAGAAGTGAAGCAGAAACTATTATATTGGAAGATTGTGGCCATCCTACATGATAGGCTTCCAGACTTCACAAGCTTCTACTTTTAAGTTGCAGTGGTTTACAGATTTTCCCATAAGAGGTAGCTTTGTGTTCCAGTGCTTTCCCTAATATCACAATAAAAATTTCTCCAACTGACCAGCCTCAACATTCTAGATATTTCAAACCCTCTAGATTCTAACAATTTCTGTAAACTCTAATTCCTATATTAAGATACTTATTCTCATAATACTTGTTATCGGTCCGTTTTCCCAACTAACCCCAAACTAATGCAACATTGGGAATTAAAAGTAGTCTCAGGCACACGTAAATTTATGGATAGGGATCTTTTATTGGTTTTCTCACCTGATTAGATTTAAAGATATTAATAACCTTCATTTTCAGCAGCAATGAGCCACTGGTGGTTTATGGCAGCCAGTGGCAAAATAGTTACCTAAATTATCACTGTAGTCATCTGGAGTCAAGTACCAACAGAAGTCAAAGATGTAAGTTGACACAATAGAACATTATAGTGAAAATAATGTGTATTATGACTGTGGAATGAATTAATTGCTTCTCAATGTAATAAAGAACTTGGGGGTTGGAAAGAGTAATGCACTTAGGACTCTAAAAAGTCCAGCTCAAGGTTAAATTAAAAAATCAGAAAACTAAGACTGTACTGAAAGAAACTCTATCTTCTGTAGCCTCAAAGTTGAAATCCTATGGGTAGCTGAACTACAATACAATTTGAGTTCACATCCACTCAGGATCCCTCACGTTAAATTGAGGGCATTAATTGGGAAAGAGCAGGACCCTTAAAATTGGGAAGATGATACGTGGCCAGATTTTGATTAAGCTAAAGACCTGGGATTTCCAAATTTCCCTTCCAGAAGAAGCAATCTTCCCTTTCTTGTGTAAGAGGGTGAGATTCCTCTTACTCCTAGGCTAAGGACTATTCCAGGGATAGTTTTTTATAAGCGAATGCTGATCTTTAAGACTAATCCCCACCAAGTCCATTGATTCTAGACCTGTAATATGACTCAAATCCCAGTATACACCAGATGGTCAGGTATTAAGTACAAAATTTTGCCAGCTCATATCAACAGAAACTTGGAAAATATGGGTGAGAAGAGTTCTGAAGGGTGTTAAACCAGTGTGGGAGAAATATAATATTGGGTGAGACTGAATTTAATATGGATGTATTAACTAGAGATTATGAATTCAGTGTAGTAGCTCAAGTAGCTAGGAATAATTCTGACAGTTCTCGATTGGTTGACTGAAATCTGGGCTCAATAGTGGCTTATAGTTAATGAAGTTAAGGTATCAAAACTCTCTTGGTATACTATAGAGCAAGGCTTTCGATTTTGGCACTATTGACATTTGAGTTAGACAATTCTTTGTTGGGATTAAAATTAGTCATTGGGACTGTAGATTGCAGATGTTTAGCAGCATTTCTAGCTATCAGATGTCAGTCACACCTCTCCCAAGTTATGATGATAAAAAATGTCCCTAGACGTTGTCAAATGTTCTCTTGGAGATCAAAATTTGCCCCAGTTAAGATAGGGGCATCCAAAGGCTTATGGAGATATGAATGCTGGAGTAGATTTATTATGAATGAGCTTCTTACTCACCTGCTAGTTTTGTCACCTGGGAGAATCCAGGATGCACACACTTCATCAAGGCTTTGAGAAATAAATTGGCAAAGGCAGCATCAACATCCATAAAAAGGCTCTGTAGTAGCAGTTCTCTGCAAACAAATAAGTGATGCTGCCATGGAAATGAGCTCCTTGAATTAAATGGGTGATGAGATCCCAGAGCAACAAGGTCCAAGAATTGAACAGAATGATTTGGCCCATAGAAATCTTTGGTGGGGAATAATTTAATATGGGGTCCCTAGGACCATAATGAACTAACTAGTAAAGTCTTAGTTGTTTTGTGTAGCAAAATAAAAACATAAAACCCAAAAATTGGTCTGGTGACAGAGGTCCAACATGAATCACTACAATAGATAGTCATGTTTCCTCAAGAAATTCCCAGACATGAGTCTTTTATAGATCTAGATCCCTTTTTAAATATATGGTGGGCAGAATAACGGCTCTCAAAGATAGCTACAGCCTCATTCCCAGAACCATTGAATATGTCAGGGCAAAGGGGAAACTAAGGTTACAGATGAAAATAAGGTATTCTAATCAGCTGAACTTGAAATAAGATTATCCAGAATTATCAGTGATGGGGTGTCCAATGTAATTGCAAGCGTCCTTAAAGAAGAAAGAATGAAGCAAAAGAGTCAGAACCAAAGCGATGTCATCTGAGATTCTGCTTATCACTGCTCATTTTGAAGACATAACGTGGTGATGAGTCAATGTAAGTAGCCTCTACAAGTGGGAAAAGTCAAGAAAACAGACTGTCCCCTAGAGCCTCCAGAAAGGAACACAACCCTACCAACACCTGGATTTTAGTCCAGTGAGACCCATTTTTGGGTCTAAAACTGTAAGACAATAACTTTGTGTCATTTTAACCCACTATATTTGTGGGAATTTATTATGGCAGCCATAGAAAACTAATATACTAGGTCACTGTGAATAAAGGCTCTGCTACACTTAGAAAAATTTTATATTGCAAGTCTTCTTCCCAACATTTTCCAAGGGCACTGTGTCTGTTTACAAGGATGACTGTGTGCTGGGAAAATGAAACCAGCCAAATTTTCCAGGGTTTCGTAGAAACTGAGTCTGAACTGATGCTCATTCCTGGACATCCAAATGCCACTGTGGTCCAGTAGTCAAAGTAGGAACTTATGGAGGTTGAGTGACTGAGTTTTGGCTCACTTCTGTCTCACTGCAGGCTCATTTGATCTCCAAGCCTATGGCTATTTTTCTAGTTCTGGAATGCATAGTTAGAAAAGGCGTACTCAGAATTCCTGTATTAGTTCCTTGATCTGTGGAGTGACAGATACTCTTGTCAGATAGACCTCTCTTTACTAAAATAGTAAACCAAAAGTAATGCCACATCAAAGATTTGAAATATGGAGTGTTATTGGTCCCTATCACTTTGCCCATTCACCCTATCTGGCCTGTGCATAGATAAGATGAATCTTAGATTACCATAAACTTAATCAGGTGGTGACTTTAATTGAAGCTATTGATCAGATGTGGCTTTTTACTGGAGTAAATCAACACAGTCCCTGATAGCTTATCTGCAGTATTGATCTAGTGGATGTTTCTTCTCTACACTTGTTAATAAATACAAGCAGAAAAAAAGTTTCCTTTATATGGCAAGAGCAGCAGTACATTTTCACTATGTTGCCTTACTTCAACCTCTGTTATAATCCAGTCCTCAGGAATCTTGATTGCCTAGCAATTCAATAGGATATCATTCTAGCCCATTGCATTGGTGATATCAGGCTGTTTAGGATTAGTGAGCAGATATCAGACTGCTTAGGACTGGTGAGCAGAAAGTAGCAAATATCCTAGTAAACCTTTAAAAAACTTGTGACAGGTGGTAGGACCACAAAATTCAGGGCTTGCAGACTCAGTAACATTTCTAGGAGTTCTGTAGTCTGGAATATATTGAGATATTCCCTACAAAGTGAAGGACAAGTAGTCTTAATCACTAAAAAAGCCATAGCACTTAGGATGCCCCTTTGGATCTTGAGACTATCTATAATTTAGCTAGTCATGCTGCTTTGATTCATTCGCCGAGTAACCTTTTCACACTGCTAGTTTTGAGTGGGATACAGAGCAAGAGAAGATTCTGCAATGGGTACAGTTCAAGTTGCTCCACCACTTGAGCCATGTAACTCTACAGATCCAATGATGGTGAAGTTCCTGTTACAGATCTGAATGTTGTATGAAGTCTTAGCGGGCTCCTGAAGATAAATAACACTGCTAGCCTTTCGAATTTTGTAGTAAAGCTATGTTGTCTTCTGTGATAAGTATTTTTGAGAAACAGCTTTCAGCTTGCCCACCAATTTACCATGTTTCTCATCATAAAATGTGTGTTTTCTGGCTCACCAAGTTATAAATTTGGATGTATACAACAGCACTTCATCATCGAGTAGAAGAGATTTATAGAAGGTAAGACTCGAGCAGGTGTTGAAGGCAGAAGTAATTTGCACAAGCCAATGACTCAGACTCTTAATGCTTCTACTCCAGTTGCAAGACTTCCTTTCCTTTACTCAGCATCTATGGCCTTATGGTTAGTCCCCTATGACCAGTTCATTTGCAAAAACAAAGGTTTTTTTTTTTTCTTTTTTAAAGATGGTTCTGCATTATATTCTGGTAACAACTGAATGTGGGTAGCTGCAATACATCAGCAACACTCAGGGGTGACCCTGAAGAATGGCAGTAAAGGGCATCCTCCAGTGAAAAGAATTTTGAGTAATGCTACTAGTTGCTCATTTTGCTTGGAGGGAAATCTAGGCCAAGGTATGGATCTACACTGTTTTTGGATGGCAGTGGTTAACGGTTTAGCTGGATGGTCATGTAATTGGAAGGCACAAAGTTGGAAAACTGTTTACAAAGAGATCTGAAGAAGAGATATATGAATAAAACTCTCCAAAATGGTACAGAATATGAGAATATTTGGTTCCCATGTAAGTGCTTACCAAAGGCTACCATGGCGGAGGAGACTTTCAATAATCACAGGGACAAGATGGTCCTATTGTGGATGTCAGTCAGTCTCTTTCTCCAGCTACAGCTTTCCTTACCCAATGTGTTTGATCAAAATGGCCTTAGCAGCAGGGAAAAAGACTGTTCACTCAGCAGGACTACTGGCTATATCCTATATTGTGTGACCAGCCTGTCAAAAACAAAGATCAATACTGATTTCTCCAATATGATACCATTCTCTAGAAGGGCCAGCCAGCTGCCTGGTAGCAGATGATTGTTTGTACTTATACAAACATGTATGTAGGCTATATGGATATATATGGATTTGTCTTCCCAACTGACAATGATTTTACTAAAATCATCTTTGGACTTACAGGATGCCTCATTCACAGTCTGGACAATGCTTTTAACTAAGGAATAATTTTATAGTGAATGTAATATGGCAGTAGGTTCATACCCTCAGAATTTATTTGTCTCATCCTGAGGCAGGTGACTAATATAACACTGGCATGGCCTTTTTAAAAGCACAGGGATTTAGCTGCTTCACAAACTTTGCTTGGTTATGTGCTCTGAATCAGGAATCAATATATTATGTGATTTCACCTATAGCCAGGATCCATGGATTTAGGAACCATGAGGTAGAAATAGAACTGGCTTCTCTCATTATTATTCTTAACAATTCATCAGAAAAAAATTTTGATTCCCATTCTTACAACTTGAGCTTGCTGCATGTAAAATCTTAATTTCTAAGATGAAAAGAAATAACAACAGTCATTATGAGCTAGAGACTGTCAGTACCATCCAGCCACTATGCATACCTCATGCCACTGGACCAACAGCAAAGTAGGGTGTTACAATAATGGTTGAGGCAATTCATCCTGATTATAAAGGGGATATTAAGTTCCTACTACAAAATGGGAGTAAAGAGTGAGTGACTAGAACTCAGAAGACTCCATGGAGTGCCTCTTAGTACTCCTAAGTCCTACAGCAAAAAATAATGGGAAATTGTAGAAACCTAATACAGTCAGAACCACTAATGACAGAGAGCCTTTGCGAAGATTTGGGTAACTCTAATGGGCAAAGAACTACAACCAATTAAACTGCTTACTGAGGACAAAGTGACGAAGTAAAATTTAATGAAATAAGAAAGATATAAATACCAATTACTACCAAGTCTTCAGTTATAGAAATAATAATTATAATAATTATTTTCATTTCCTTTATTGCTTTGTTTATATTTATATACATTAATAATTTTTTTCTTTTTCATATCTTTAATTTTATATTATCTAACATACAACGTTGTAAGAAAGATTACCCATCTATTTCAGTATTTATATTACAGGATGTCAAAGGGGTAAGCGTAACTCAGCTAAAGATAGATAGACATTATCTGGAGATAGTTAAAATGACATACAGGACTTGAATCTCCTCTTCAGGAAAAGGACTTGTTAGTTTTTTGTCGTTAAAGGATAGTCGCATGGTGCTACTTAAAAGCATGATGTTAAATTCTTTATTTAGATGTTAAATGTGGGAAAGAAAAAAAAGAAAAGATGTTAAAATTCCCTAGAGAAGATCCTGCTAGATTGGTTGTAGTGAATTTGATAACATCTTGACATTTCCTTTTTGAGCCTGGGAAACAGGTTTCCTAAAAATCTTCCCCACATGGTTCTGGATTCTAATTTTCCAGTAAGAACAACTTGCATGAGATTTGAAAGGCAGAAGCACTTTGGGAAAGTCATTGAAATTCCATGAATTAGGCTTCCAGACTTCTTCACAAGCTCTCACCTGGCAGCACAGAGAATTGAAAACTTGCCCTTAAGTGGCACCATTCTCTGCCTATTGCTGTGCTTCCCTCTGACATTTGTGGCTGTTTCTTGATTCTCCAACCTTAGCCATCCAATTACTATTCCCCCAGTTCTTTCCATATTTGTGTAAGCCCTGTTTTCTTTATTAAGCCCAATTATACCTGCTAATACTTGCCTTTGCTCTATTTTCTTGAACAAACCCAGACTGATTCGGGGAGTCATCACTCAGTGCTGGTTCATATTCAGTAGTCATTGCTCCCGTGGTAGTTGTGCCCAGTGATGTAAAACTGCAAGTGGAAAATGGATACTGGGGAAATTGTTTGGCAAAACCAGAAAATGGGACAGAGCCCCTTTCAAGCAGGTCCTGTGAAGAAGCCAGCAGGAAAACCAGGGGCAGATTAGAACATAACAGTGGAGGGTGTTCCAGAATTCAGAGTTCATCCTCTGCACACTGATACCACAGTGCAAACACAAATCATTCTAGGCTTCACCTGCTGTTTGGAATGAGTGCAATTCCTAACATTCTTTCCAGCTTTTGTCAGGGTAGGTTCACAACCACAGCAGTTGAAGCTACAGATGAAAGATATCAATGATGCTTGTTCAAAGGAACTGAAAAAGGGTTGGCTTGACAATGGGGCTACAAATATACCCAGGGTAATTATAGATCAGAACTATAACTAGCGCAAAGCTTATCACCCATTATATTAAATTAACATACTGAATTATAATCAGCTAATGCCTTAATGAAATTAGCAATCACTACATTGCTTTGGTTCACAAAGAGAATATATTTCTCATCTCAAATCCATTTCTGGAGTCCACTCTGTGCATCCAATTTAGAGTGTACAGTTTCTCAGCTAATAGAATTTATATTTCTGTCACTATTTATCAAGCAACCCTGAAATTGAAATGATTTATTCAGCAAGACCTTTCTCTTATTCCATTTTATGGTTGTAATAACTTGGTTTAACTGCCAACTGTAAAAGAGATAAGATTAGAGAACTTAGTAATTTGTCCCTTTTATGTTAGAAATATTTCACCATGGCCTAGATCCAAAGAGATGAGTAACTAGGGGGCACAACCATTTATTAAAGAAGAAAAAAAGCAATTGTATAAGCATCTCTGATTTTTTGGGTGTAAACCCTAAGCTATTCCAAATCTTTAAGAGTTAGGTGAATAGGTTGCATGGTTAATATTACAGCTTGGAAACATATGGATCCATTTAAATTCTCAGCCTTCAACAAATTGTGTCATACTGTTAATACTGGTGGTAGATTCTGAAATGAGTTGAGCTGGATACTGTTCTTATTCTGGACAATAATCACAAAACCTACAAGAAGCAATTGGAGTCTATTTCTACGGAACTGTGCACATGCAAGTGTGTTTATCAGCTGAAAGTGAGCAGTAACAACACTGCACATGCGCATGGGACAGGCCTAATTACAGCAGAAGCCCCCAAGGCTCCTCTTACTTTTCTCTGCTTCTGCAGTGCCCGCCTTGAATGGGATCTGTTGACAAGGCCCCTTCTGGACAGTTGCTAACAGGCACAAGGAGCTTATGGGTTTTGAATGGAAAGGATTTGCTAAAAAAAGCTTCAATCCGAACTTCAACCCTCCCTTCCAGAGGTCAAGGCACTGAAGTCTTTGGTAGCTATGGCAATTACAAGGTGAACCAATGAATTATTGACCTCTTAGGGCTTGCTGCTTGACACTTATCCCCAGTTAAGCGCAGTTAGAAAATTAAGTTCATGCCATTATATTTTCAAAATGAAAATACACAGCAAGAAAGCTTTTTTTTTTTAAAAGAGCCATATAATTAAAGATGGTACATGCCTCTGCAGTTCATTGTCAAATATTGATTATCTCCTAATCTAAACTTCAACACATTATCCTTTTGAAATTTAGTATACCAAGAGTCAAGACTCCTTTTCTTCTGGAAGTTAATTCTGTATAACCTAAGTTCCTCAGCTAATATGACATGTTACATATTCAAATGTCTTTTATTTCCTTTTGATTTATTTTCCTTGGCTCTAGCATATTATTTATTTAGTTTGTAATGGTCATTAAAAAGAAGGTAGTGGATATCAGTGAAAAATACTATTTTAGGATGGTAATGGCCTTCTTTGGGCTTGATTCTTAAAAGGAATTATTTTATTTTATGATATTCTGATTATTCTCTAACTTCATCCATATCTTCGAACTAAGCTGACCCACTGACCTCTTATTTTGGCTGGTAACCTTTAAAAAGAACTCAGGTCTGACAGAGCTCTTTCAAAGTAAATGGTCTTAAATGACTTCACTTCCATTGTCTCTCACTCTCTAATCCACTTTCGGTACTGTCTGAGTTGTAACTTCTTGGCTTTATCTCCTATTTCTAGCATTTTATTTGCTTCTTGCATATGCTTACAGGTCTCAATATTAATGATTTTTGACCTTCAGTGCTTCCTAGAATGGACTGAATCATTTAGGACTCCTTTTGAAGTGACTGATAGCCAATCTGAATTTGCTTGAGCAAAATGGAGAAGTTATTGGTTACTGCTATGGATACAATGTCTGTGTCCCATCAAAAATTCATGTTGAAACTTAATCTCCAATGTAGTAGTATTAAGAAATTGGGCCTTTAAGAAGTGATTAGGTCATGAGGGCTCCTGCCTCGTGAATGAGATTAAGGCCTTTATAAAAGAGGCTCCACACAACATTCAGCCCTTTTGCCCTTGCACCTCTTTCAGCATCTGAGACCCAGCATTGTCTCTGGAGGATGCAGCAACAAGGCACCATCTTGGAAGCAGAGACTAGGCCCTCTTCAGATACACAACCTGCCAGAGCCTTGATCTTGGACTTCCCAGCCACTAGAACTGTGAGAAATAGATTTCTGTTGTTTATAAGCTACCCAGTTTATAGCATTTTGTTATAGCAACCAAACAGACTAAGACATATATAATATGCATATATTTGTAAATATTTGTATACAAGTAGTATAGAGATTAACATAATGAAGGTTTAGTTCTCACACATTCAAAGTCTGATGAGGACCAGACAGCCCTCTGAAATTTGGAAGAGGAAGAAAGGAATGGAGAATATGCAGGATGTTTTTAAAGGCCAGGCCTGAAAATGTCCATTGGCCTTAATTTAGTCATATGACCCCATCCAGCCGCAAGGAAGGCTGACAAATACAGTCTTCCTGTGTACCCAGATGGAGAAAATGGTGTGATAAGCATGCACCACTGTCTCTGACACAATTTTATTTCTTTTTCTTCCTAATCTTTTGGCTAGCATACATAAAATAGTATTAAATAACAGTGATGATAAAGAACAATTGTCTTATTTTTTACTTTCATTCTTGATAACAAAAATGTTTTCATTTAAAAAATGGCCAATTTTGGGTCAAGGTATGTATATTTTATCATCCTGATGAAGTGTTATGTCTCTTTCTTTGTTAATGTTTATTTATTTAGTGAGTGATATAAACTGAACTTTATCAAATACCTTTTCAGCAACTGTGAAGATAATTATATGTTTCTTTTTAAAAATTTAATATTGTGAATTATATTAATAGACCTCTTACTGTTGAATTATTTTTCTTACTTTTAGAATCAAGTCTAATATATAACATTCTTGAAAAGCCCAATTATGTTTGCTGTCATTTATTTCAAATTTTACATCAATATTCATAAGTAAGATTGAGCTATAGTCTATTTTTAATTATTTTTGTCATGTTTTATAATCATAAGTTGAAGCTTTATGGAGCTTTTTCTCTTTTTCTAGTTTCTTGAGCTGTCAAAATTGCATCGGCGTGATTTGATTCTCCAAAGAGAGAAAGAATTCCACTAGGCTTGAGCCAGCTGCTATTATTGTAGGTTTATGCTTCAAGCACATAGCCACTGGACTATCAATGTTCAATCATGGCAGTACCCATTATATCACTGATTATAGCTATAACATTTTTAAATGTTTAATGAGAATGTTTTTATTACTTCCATGCACTCTTGCTGGCTCTCAGTATGCTCTTTTATCACAGCAATCTGCTCTTATTTTTGCTGCTGTATCTCTGAAATGATATCAAAACTAAAAAACAGATTTTTTGAAAAATGTTTCTCACATTTCCTCTGCCTCAGTGGGGACATTTCCTCTGCTTCAGTGAGCGATAGTTATTTTCCTTCTCTTTTGAAATTGTTGATTCTTCTCATGGATTCAGTCATTACTGCTTATCTTTGTCAACATAGGTCTAAACAGTACTCCCAGCTGATATAAATTCCTTCAGCACTCATGTAGGCATGAATACATAGCTCTCTGGGTGTTCATAGACCAGTGGGTGACAAGCATACCAGGGTATGTCTTGTCTTTGGTGTAAGTGGGCCCACACATAGGGTCTTCCCCTCAGGAAACAGGAGCATGACTACAGGGTCTGGTGGTTTCTCTCTGGATATAGCAAATGAGTATGTGTGAATAACCTCTTCAGTATGTTACATAGGATTCATGTGACATTCTGAGTCCCTCTATGACCATGAGTCCTTTTGCAAGCTTTATTTTAGGTATATTGAGTAATATCTAGGTGGGGAATAGCTTTTGTTTCTTTTGTTTCATAGTTTCTCTCCCCACACTTATTCTGGTAATAACTTTCTTTCTTCTTTGACAAAATCTTGTCTAATCCTCCAATCATATTAGGGGTTCTGTTTGCCACAGACGCTTGTATATATGTATACACATACGTAGTCACCGTAGTGAGCATGTCACTAAGTTCATTGTAAGTTTTGGTTTAAAAAAATCTATCATGAGAACTCATCAACATGGCCCTCATTGACTGGTTTGAAAAGTGAACAATGATCCAAGCCAGGTCAATCAGAGTCCTTCTCTGGAAGTGTTTTGAAGGAGATCTAGGCTGGTAAATCTGTGAGGAGGTGAACTTAGAGGATGCTAATTGCCAGGCCCTCAATCATGTGGATAAAAATTAGTAAGAGGAAAGGAGATGATGTGCTGGGACAAAAAGAGTTCTGAATACTTGGTTCAGGTAACAAAATTTTCTGGAGTGTCCTTGTTCTTGCTTTGCCTCAGCTGTTCAGTTCTTGCCATAATTCTATGAGCTACCTCAATAAATTTCCTTTTTGCCCATGTTAGTTCAAGCTGGAGTTCTTTTATTTTAGCCAAGAATAGAGTGCATATGGGAATACACAGACAAAAAGATACACGTATCTCTCTTTCATCTATATTGTCTCATGGAATTCCAATTTTTCAGTCTTACCGCTTTCCAAGACTTAGGCAATATTTTTCCTTCTACATTCACTGAATTACCCCAATAGGCGTAGCAAAAGGGGCAGAGTCAATTGTGATGTTAAGATCACTACCTTAGAGATACACACACACACACACACACACACACACACACACACACACATCTGGGTCCATATTTTAATGTTAATTTTCTTTCCTCCTTTCTTTGTAACTCAGTTCATATTGTCTTCTTTCTCTTCCTAAAATATAAACATATTTTTCCTTAAATCTAAAATTGGGAGATAGTGAAGAAGCTCAGCTCTTATAGTAGGAATATGATAAGATTTCATTCTGAAACACTATGTAATCAGTCATTACTACCATGACAATGTTATTTTGGAAAAAATGTTGAATGTCAAGTGACTTTAGCAATTAAGTTTTTGATCTTGGACCGGTCACAAGTACCATCTCAGAGCCTGGTATGATCTGGGTTGACATTCACATCCTGAGCTGAACTCCTGAGCAATTCTTGCACTTTGATGCAAGCCAGTTATTTACAAAATCTTTTCCATATACCCTTTGACTTCCATTTCAGACTTTCAAAAAGTATTCCGTGATTTAGGAGGCTAGATATTCTCCTTTGCTTTTGCTGGCAAGGGAAATCTATACTATGAAGTGAACCACAACCTAAAGTATTGTCTTTGCTCCTGATCAAAACATTTTTTTTTTCAAAAACCTATGAGAGGCCAGGTGCCATGACCCATCCCTGTAATCTTAGCAATTTGGGTGGCCAAGGCAGGTGGATCACTTGAGGTTAGGAGATCAAGACCAGCCTGGCCACCACGATGAAAACCCATCTCTACTAAAAATACCCAAAAAATTAGCTGGACGTGGTTGTGAATGACTGTAACCCCCAGCTACTCAGGTGGCTGAGGCAGGAGACTCGCTTGAACCCAGGAGGGGCAGACTGTAATGAGCCAGGAACGCACCACCGTGCTCTAGCCTGAGCAAGAGTGAGACTCTGTCTCAAAAAAAGAAAAAAGCATAAGAAAACACAATAAGGTTAATCTCTTTTGACAACAAATTGAGCAAATTTTATTGAAACAGAACTTTATTCATTGGATATTCTTATAATCAGTAATAGCATCTTCTTTTTGAAGGATAAAATACACACAGCTGATGAAGTTGCAGTGAAGTTTAACCAGCTTTTGGGATTAGCTTGACGACCTTTAAATGCACATCCCTTTCTTGGTCCGTTTCTGACAATATCTACACACTTCTGCTTTTCCTGTAGATACTGACCAAAAGTATCTTTCCATTGACTTGCTGTCTCTAGATAGTCGCTGCAAGTCTAAAAAAAAAGCTGAAGTGTGCCCATACCAAATCTGTCTGAGACGATTGCTCTAACACACTGTAAAACTTATATATTGGGAGGAAGAAGGCAGGCAGCCTGGGTTTCTTCGCATTTCCCAATCCCCTACATCCTAACAATGGCCTCTATTCCTGCACCTCAGTGCTTGTACTCACCTCCAGATTTTACATGAGACTTTTTTCTTATTTACAACTCCCTATGTCCTTTAGAACTACCACGTCAAGCCCCTTCCAATTAATTTCTGAACACTGAAATTTCACCTCTGTAAAAAAGTTTTTCCTAATTAACCTTATTTGGTTCTCATCTCCTACTTAGCAGTTTTTCAGAAATCTCCAACACGTTACACCTTTGGATGCATCACCTGGTCTTTCACTAACTTGTTCTCTGTGTATTTTGTATGACTCCCAGTTGGCTGCAAACTTCTTTGATGCATCTGCCAGCCCTTTGGTGGTAATAATACTAATACTAATACTAATACCAATAAGCTAACATGCAGGTCTTATTACGCTCCAGACACAATGCTAAGTAATTTACTAGGAGAACATTTGAATACTGTCTGGCACATAGTAAGCCATTAATACAGGTTTGTTATTATTACCATTTATAGCCCAATTAACTTGGTATTATTATTACTCCATTTCAGGACAAGAAAGCTGTGAGGCACAGAGAATCATATAAATTGCTCAGTGTCACAGAGCTCATTACGTGGCAGAAACAAAACTTGGTGCCCATCTATTTGACACCAATACCCATCAATGTTCTTAATTATTACAAAAAAAATTTGCTAAACATTACACACACACACAAATCAATCAATCCTTTTTGCAATCATACCTCTCCAGTTTCAGAGCAGTGTAAGTTATACTCAAGGCAGGTTTTACTTAGGAATTCTTTCCCCTTTTAAAATGTAACTGTCTTAGAGATAGAAGGAAAAGTCACAAGTATTTGTATCTCCCTGGAGATTTTCATTTTGAAATTTAGAGGCCACTGAAATATGTGTCCTTAGGGAGAACAATGAGTTTTTCAAAATTTCTAAGTTGCTAAGGAACTGTGTTTTGTGTTTTAACTATTAATATGCTACTTCAGTCAGTCACCAACATGTCATATTTGCTTTGGTAGAAACAGCTAGGCCATGTCCAGGGCTGAGCGATAGTAAAAGTTCATGAGTATATTGCTAATATAAATGATTGATAACACATTACAGGCTCAACCCGGATCATGGTATGCATCTTCTTACAGTTATTTTGAGTACATTTTCATTTGATGCTCACAACTGCTCTCTAGTGTAACAGCTTTTCTCCTGGTCATGCTGTGAAATTGCACAGGGAGAAATGCCCACTTCTGCTGTTGTCTCTCCTGAGTGCTAAAGAGCGCTTTCCCTTTCCTCCCATCTCCTTTTCTTTCTCTCTTCCTTCTCCGTCTCATAGGCCGCCCTGCCCTTTTCTTCCTTAGCTGTCTGAGCTTTCTTGAAGGGAACTAAGGGTCATAGATCCAGGGCCTGGACCCCTCCGAAAGCCTCCAGGGTCTCTGGAGAGCAGTCAGATGACAGACTCAACCCGACCAGGCCCAGTGCCATAACTTCCCACTTAGGCAGCGGCACAGCGCCCAGATCCCATCCCTGGAAGCTGCAAAACCCTGGGCTCCGTCACAACCAGGCATAACTGCCTCCCTCCAGGTTTCCACTCGGGTGAACGAATGAGCTTGAAGGCGACTCCAGATGCAGGAGGCGCCTCGCGGAAAAACGTGTCATTTAGAAGAAAGTTCGTTTCCTACAGAGACTGCAGTTGGCAGCTGCAGCCCCAATCGGTTGCGAGAAAAGCTCCCCACCTGGGGAAGCGAGGCAGCTCCCTTGTGCGCTCGGCGGGGAGGACGCGGTGGCGGCGGGACCCGAACTCTGTCGTCGAGGGGCGCCCGCAGGGTCCCGTCTGTAGCCCGGACGGCGGGCCCGGGTTGTAGTGGGAGGAAGCCGGTGTGCACAGATGTCTTCGGACGGGCTCAGGCTTCCGCTCCCTGCCTGCTCCCCTTTCCAGCCTTCCGCCCCAGAAATGATCTCAAGCGTTGCCAGTTTGATTCCAGAGCCCCACTCGGATGGGTTCTTTTGTTTCTTTGTTTTAATGACAGTTCCCAGCCCTTCGGCATGTCATAAGCAATTAATTCCCTGGCTCTCACGAAGGCAGCTCGGGTGAAATTTCTTCTGCATCATCCTTTTGGGGATAATTGTTTACGATGTGACGTCAGTCGGACTGATTTTTCTCTCTTGAATGAAGGGTGGGAGGGGAGAAGGAGACGGAGAGAGAGAGAGAGAGAGAGAGAGAGAGAGAGAGAGAGACGCACAGATGTGCACGGAGGCCACAGACACTGACATTTGGAATTCCTTCAGGGTAAAAGGAGATTGGAATGGGAGCTTAAAAGTGTGTTGCTAAGATTTCAGGCTACACGGAATTATTAAGTTTTTCTTTAAAAAAAAAAGAAAGAAAGAAAAGGACCCCTCCTCCGCAGCGAGCCACTTAGGTGCTCCTTTCACGCCAGAGTCCCCTGTTAAGGTGGCAGCGCCTGATAATTAATCTCGGGCACCCAGCCGCCGCTGTAAGCTTAAGGAGACGACGAGGAGAGGCGGGGGAAGTGCGTCACCAGGTGGGGAAGGGGCTGCGTGTTCGGTGACAAGCGGGAGGCGATGGGGGTGGAGGGGAATGGGGACGGGAAATAGGTTCTGTGTGCTCTCCGGGGGTATTGTGTCAGGAGATGCAGGCTGGCTACCATGTGACGCGGTCCAAAGCTGAAGGGATTGGCCGAGGCAGCGCAGGCGGTGCAGCTCGGCCGGCTTGCCGTTCCTCTCCCTTTCTCTCAGCATCTTCCTGGTAGCTTGCCTGTACGTGAAGCAGCACCAGCAGCATCCATGGCCTGTCTTTTGGGTTAACACTTATCTCCTTTGGCTTCGGCAGCGGACGGAACAGACCTCAGCAGCGGCGTGGTGAGGACTTAGCTGGGACCTGGAATCGTATCCTCCTGTGTTTTTTCAGACTCCTTGGAAATTAAGGAATGCAATTCTGCCACCATGATGGAAGGTAGGATGCTTTCTGCTGTGGTTGACGGGCTTCAGGCAAGGTTTGAGCAGAACAGCATTCAAGAATGTGTGCAGCCAGTGTATCTGACGGTTCTAGAACCTGGTTGCCAACGTTTTGCAAGCAGAAATGCTGCAGTTTGCTTGCAGTGGATCTGGGCTCAGACTAATGGAATCAAACCACAGTGCTGCTGCCTAGCTCAGAACCTACAGAGCTCCCAGCTCCTTTGAGAGAGAAAAGCTTAAAGTGTTTGCAGGAGCTGAGATAGAGCTAGGAAAGAGCTTGCAGAGCAAATAAGTTGGGCGAGAAGATAAGGTTTTCTGTTCTGGGTTCCTGGGACTACACTGATTAAACATTTACAATGGAAACTTGTTTTCTGAAATTGACATTAGACAAGAGAGGTCATTAACAGAGTTATCCATACTGTCATTTCAGTAAACTGTTTAAAAATTCTCATAAGGTATTTTTATCTCTGCAGTTTACATCATATTATTGGGATGGGGAGGGCAGCAAATTTGGTCCATAAACTGTAGTTGTATGAGAATGTCATTGCAACAGAATGAACAACATAAGGAAAATATCCGGGCCTCTTGGCTCCTGATTCAGGGTCTTATCAGGTTAAAAAAAGAATTTTGTGCTCCCTAAATGCTTTCCCTGTCCAATGGTTTTTAGCCAAGCATCAAATGATTGCTTGCTGATTATCTTTGTGCATGCAATGTTGAGTGTAAGGAGGAACTTTCCCTGGGGAGATGCTTTTTAAACTATATTTTATTCTACTAAATTACCCTTCCCAGCCTGAAATTGTGACAGCCAAGATTGTCTTAAAACAGCAGCAAGCTGATCAGGAAAGAAGCAAGCAGCTCTATGCAGGCTTTGATTTTCTGTTTTCACACTATAGGATGGTGCAAAACTCCTGGCCTTTCCTAAGATGACAGGCAGAAATTTGTCCCCAGCCTGGATTTCACAATGCAGAATTGAGTGCATAATGGGTCTCAAATCAGCCATGAAAATGGCAGAGAGGCCACCTCTTAAGCCAAGGTCTGTCCTACAGATTTTAACTATTCCTTAGGAATTTACCAAAATGGAATAAGAGGAGGATGGTTTTGTAAAAACAGCAGTGTAGCCTGTACTTATTTGGCAGAAATGAATGAATTCTTTTTTTGCTCTCCCTGTCATCATGTCAAACATTATTAATGTGATTTGAGGGAGTGAAGAATTCTAGAGTCGAAACCCACAGATTTTAGAATATAGGCTTAAAAGAGAGATTGGGTGTGATTTTGTTATGGAGCTGGGTCTTGTTTGCAAAAGGCTCTCAAGCTAGTTCTTTAAATCCAGGCCTAAATAAATGGAGATTGCTAGCACTCTCAGATTCAATCATTTTCATGAATTCAAAATGGATTTCGTCTTTGAATAACAAGGCAAAAGAAACAGAACGATTATCATTTATGCACTTTTCAATTAAAAGCTCACGTGGATTATCTTTTTCAGAAAAAAATCTTGCCTGTAAAGGTACTGTATTTATTCAGCTCAATTTCACATAGCATTTCTTAAAAATGCATCTGCACACATTCTGATTAGATTTCAGTCTTACATAGAGAATTAGATGCTCTTTCTTTTTACTTCTTGCGTTGCTAACTATGGCACTAAAGTATCTTCTTTGAAGGTTGTAACGTTTTCTGATGCTCATTAATGATTCTCCTGGTAATATGGTCTATTGTGCCATCCAAGAATGTCAGTTCAAAGCCCTGTGATAGGCTCATCCAGGCTGCCTAAACCAAAATGAAAACCACAACAAAGACTTGTGTTGGAGCTGAATTAGCACTATTGCTCTGGGTTTGCCAAATTTATCTAATGGAGGATGTTATCTTAGCACCGGTATGAATTAGAGGTGACGCTATGGATACAGTTGTCTTTCACCAGATCTTTGCAAGAGAAATTGGACAGGTGTTCCCACTGGCTTAAATAGCTAAATGAAATTAACATTTATTTCTATCCATAGTTCCTACTTAAATGTTTTTAAGCCTTATTATCTTAATAGTTCAGTGACCTTAGAAAGGCAAATAGTAGCTTAACCAAAAATCAATTTGCTGTAAATGGCCTTCCAACTTAGTTGCCAGTCTTTTTGGCAATATACATTCATGCTTCTGGTATTGCATGGCAGAATTTCACCTCTGAATTGCTCTTATTCTGAAGGTGCGGTATATCATTATTATTTCCATTTAACTCAGCTCTAGAGATAGCTAAGTTCTGTACATCTACCACAATAACCTTGAAAACAGAAGGAACCCCATAAAAGGCATCCCAAAATTGTCATGGCAGCTTTTTGTTGAAACATCAGTGAACTCTGAGAATGTGCCACCAAACTTCTAGTTAAAATCATGTTTCTTCTCAACCATTGTGTCTCACACACACACATAGGGTCATCCACACGAACATATTTCTGGAGAGGGAGAAAACATATAGTTGCACTCATGTGTATGTACATTTCTATACTGCTAAAGTATCTTAGTCTGCTACTCAGAAAAAGCATGGCCACGGCAGCTTTGCAAAGGCCCCTCTTGACTTTGTGTAAAGCATGAGTAAACAAATATTCAGCAGAATGGGTGACAGTAAACTATGTTTTGTTTGTGTGGAACAGAATATAGGCTCCATTCATTCAATGCCTATTGGATATCCATCTTTGTCATAGATGAGGAATGTTACTACCTCCTCAGTGATCCTAACATCGTGGAAATCAGAGAAATAATTCCCCAGGGACCACAAGCCTGTGATCAGTAGTTTGCGGCTCCATGGTTCATTTAACATATTTTAATTAAAAAATATATTTTTAAGGGACTTGATTTGTTGCTTCCTGCATACTTTACCTTTTGGCAGTGGTTGGCATTGAGTTGCTTCTTTTCTAAAGAAAGCCACATGATGTAGAGCCCTCTGTAGTATGAATATGAAGGGAAAGATGATGAGGAAAGGGAATTATTAACTAAGGAGTATACATATTGGCTAAGCTTACAATGCAGTCCATGTGGTTATGGCAACTACTCAAGGACTAATCTTTTACATATATTATTATTAAAGTTTGAAAATAGCATTCTTTAGCTATCCTTTCTAAGTGGAACTAAGCCAGAGTTTCTTGGGCTGTCTATTTGTGAGGCTGTCTAGAAAGTACTTTCCTTGTTCATGTAGACCCAACTGAAGGTGCTTTGTGTTTTTAGTTCCATATTCAGGCTCTTAGGAGCTATACGAGAAAGATAAGTATCTGGGTACCAATGGTTTCATTTTATTCAACAATTTACAAAATTAACAAGCATCTATTTTTAAGGGCTTACTGGGCTTAATTACAATATTCAGGGTAGTTTAATGTATTTTATTGTATTTACTGCTCATAATAACCTGAAAATAAGTGTATTGTATACACAGTGCTTTTTTTCAGTCCTTTTCCAAATTTTAAAAGTAAAAATAATGTATTGAGGCAAAAAAGTGATGGAGCGGAATTTGAACCTACATTCATTTAACAACAAAGCTCATGTTTTTGAACATCTAGGAACCTCTTATTTTTACTTTGCATCAGGTTGGGCATGTTAACCTAATTGAAAAATAGGCCATAGTACCTTTGGTTGCATATTCTGTGTCTCTCTGTTTTAAATATGCATATGCACAAAACTATACCCTTTAATCTTTTATTAATGCATTTTATGTCCAAAATCACTATTTAAAATTTTTTGCATAATTCAAGAGTAACTAAACTTCTGTTGTTGCAATAAACCTTAAACAGTAAGGGTTTCTTCTTTTCCTATCTAGATATGGAGTTTTATTTTAATAAAATGATACAAATGATGAAAATTCTTTGGTTTGGTCAGAAAAGTGAAAGACTTCTTGAAGCTGGAGCTGTTCTTTTTATAGTTAGCTAAGAAGTTTTAAAGAGAATGCTTCTAATTTTTCTACTGATTCTCTTCTTTAAATGATGAAAATACTTTAGAAAGTCTAAACATGCAGATATAAGATTCTAATATATGTTCCATCACTTATATAATTTCTCGTCTTCTCCAGTGTTCTGTGTCATAAAAAACCTCTTTAGATGTATATGTTCCCATCCAAATTTCAGGGGTCAACATTAAACTTCTAAACAGAATATGTAGTCTTTAGAAAAATTAACTTAGATAAACCATACCAGAAGACTCTGGATCATTCTGTCTGTTGGATGTAGTACACACACTATCCATGTTTTAAATAAACAAGGTACAGGAAGTTACCAATTGACAATTTTTATGTCCCTGAAAGTTTGTTTATGAGTTGGTTACTTGGAACATGTGTTCCCATAGGAATAATGATACAAATGATAGCGCCTTACACAAGTCCGTCAAAGGCTATTAACCCAATATCTAGCTAAAATACAAATATCTGCTATAAAATGTGTAAAGACCAGTATGGTTCCCATAGTAATCAGACAGAAGAAAAGTATGGCATTAATGTGTTTTTAATTTTGAAAGTTACTGTTTGAGGGAAAGAAGCTATAATTGAAAGACAAGGAAAAGCTGGAGAGAAAATTTCAAGGTATTTTTAGAATACCTTCAGATACTTTAGGTATTTTGAGAAGTTGTAGATATGACACTGGACTTTTCAATTATGTTCAATTTTACTTCCATATTGTGGCTTCCCTTTTCTCCATTCAGTTTTATCATATGAACTGCTTTTAAATCATGAGTAAGGTCATAATGTAAACTCACAGATGGAATTAAAAGTGGGAGAGAGAATTTACTGAGATAATGATAAAGGAGTCAGAAGAGAGAAAAATGATAAGGGATTATAATGAATTTGAGCTCGTGTCTGAGTAAGCTCCTTTTGGAGAAATTAACAGAATAAGAAAGAGGTCATAGGTAAAAGGGAATTGGGGAGCATAGTAAAAGCAGGGAAAAGTAGGATGCGAGGCAGAGGTATAGGGTCTAACAGGTTTGTGTGCTGACTACCACATGTAAGTACTGGCAACAATGAGAAGCTTTCCATGGGAGAGAGATTGAGGGAGCACGATTGTACTTGGGGAGGGATAGGCCTCTATTCTTGGAACCTGTATGTCAGTTAACTACATCTGCAGGATATTAGAAAGATCTGATATTAGAAAGCTATTAGGCATCTAGAATTAAATACTTCACATCACATGCCTTCCTTCTTTAAAAAAACTTCTATATCTTCCCATTTCTCTTAAAATCCATACCCTACAAGACCCTGCATGCTCTGGCCTGCTGCGCCTTTTCAAGCTCATCAAATACTTCACTCACACTGAAATCCACACTGCCTGCCTCCTGGTGTTTAGAATTAACACTTTCATGCCTCAGGGCTTTTTCTTTGCCTAAAACACTCCTTTGGCAGGTCATGGAGTTACCAATTCTCTTGTGGTCCCAACAAAACTACCACCTCCTCAGGTGGCCTTCTCTATCATCCTCGTCATCTCAAACATACATCCTGGGCTACTGAGTCCATCTTAGCCCCCGCTCTCTCTCCAAAGAGCTGTGTTATGGCTTGTAGTTGCTTTCAGCACATGGGCTGAATCTCTCCTTTAAAGGTAAGTTCCATAGGGCAGAAATCTGGTCTACCATATTCACCTCTGTATCCTTAGGTCTTGGCACACTATAAATGCTTAACATGTGTATTAAGTGAGTAAGTGAACAAAACTAGATATAAATGACTCAAATAACTGCATACTATTCATTGTTAGGTATTATTTGGGGCATTATGGTGGACATAAGAAAAAAAAGGCTCAAATGTGTATTCTCACTGGAGAAATAAAATCAATAAACATGAAACAATTTGGAAATAAGACAATATTCTGCCGTGATAAATTGTGAGAAATGGATAATATATATGAGATTCAAAAGAAAAGAAATAGTTCATTTGAAAATATGTACTTGAGCTTGAATTGTTTTGGTGATTAGCTCCTAGGAAATGATTTCATTATGGAAAGAGACACATTGTAGCACCACCATTCAAAGAATTCCCAGAGTCAGTTTTGTCAATATTCTGTATGCTTTTTTTTTTCTTTTCTCTCTTCCTTTGTCTTTCTCAGATTTCTGCCTTCTCTTTCTCTACTTTTCTCATTCTTTCGTCCCACCTTTCCCTTCCTGGGTTCTCATTCCTTTTCTCTGGTTTATGACCAAGCCTGAAAATGGTGGCTTATAAAACTATCAGGTTTGACTTGGAATCTGGGAAAGTATTTTTAAATAAATGAATGAATGTAAATCAGTGTAATGTTGTTCTATGTATTTGTGTGTACAGTGGCAATGTCATAGCATGTGAGATTTTTTTAGATGCGAATTACTCCGGACGGAAGAATTGGTTAATCTTAGGAGCTCAATGTGTTAGATGATTTTATGCAGTTGGGCTTTTTGGTAGAAAGAACATGAACCCGACTTGAGTTTGAGTCTAAGTGTTGTGACTGCTTGGCCGTATGCCGTAGTTACTTTATATTCCTGGGCTCTGTTTCCTTGCAAACAAAATGAGATAATTGATCTGTCATACCTCTAGAACTTCCAGCTCTAACAGTCTCTGGCAGAGGCTGAATGATTGGGATTCCTCACATCTACTCCCTCCAAGGTTTGAATTCTAATGATTGATTCCTTTCCCTCCCACCTCAAAATATATTCATCCCTGACACACAAATAATTCAAATGCATTACTCTCTGCCTTTCATTAGTGTAATTTTTCTCTATTGTCATTTTGCATCCACAATTTAGTTTTGCCTCTTTGCTGTACTAGAAGACAAAAAGTGCATTTATGGCAACCCTCTTCTACAACTCCTAGTCTAGAACTGTTTATGTATTCATCAAATATTCTGTATCAAATGCACACTAGGCATTGTTCTAGGTGCTGTAAGCTCAGTAGTGAACAAAACAGATTAAAATATGTGCCCATGTGGGCATCCTTTTGCAGAAGTCGGTCAGTATGAGCCTGTGTGATCCATGGATCAAGTGACTGATGGGCATTCAGAAGTCTAGCATTCAGATTCCGGTTCTGTGAATATCTTATGACAGGCTGCTTGGACTCATTCTTCTCACACATTTAACAAATGAGTGAATATCATGTCCTTGCCTTAGCTTACTGTTCCAAGCCCAAAGTTATAGCTGAAAGCTCAGCAACAGCTCTGGGCTTGAACATTTTCACAGAAAAGATGTAAATGCCATGAAAGGGTCCTTTCAGGATCAAAATTACTCATCTACTCACACGTTTTTTGGTGTATGCCAAAAACTTCTGTTTTTATTTTTGGTTCATATCCACTTCTGTTGTGTGTCAGGACTAGTGTTTTAGGATTTTTGAAAGTCTATGCAGAGTTACCTATGTTTCTTATCTTAACAAACAATATAAAGAGGAAAATAATGTGCTCACTTAGGGCATTGTCAAAGATTATGTGACATTTGCACATGCTTACAAGTTTTAAAAATGCTTTATTCATCTAACAGATATATCCGGAGTGTTTCTGATATCTCAGCTGCTATACTAAGCACAATGAAAACGGCAGCAAAACGCATGGCAACAATGGCCCCCGTATTCAGAAGCATAGAGTCTAGTATATGATACCACATTTGCATGCACATATTTTATTCTTGCAATGTCTCTGTGTGGCGAAAAGAATAAGTACAGTAATCCTCCCTTATCTACAGAGGATATGTTCCACGGCCCCCAGTGGATGCCTGAAACTATAGATATTACTAAACCTCATACACACGTTGCTTTTTCCTATGCATATATATGAGATACAGTTGATTTATACATATAATTGTATCTATACCTTCATAGGTGTCAATCAGTAGGTATCGATCTTACCCATGAAAATTTTACCTTTATCATAGGTAAAATTAACTTTACCTATGATAAAGTTAATTTATAAATTAGGCACAGTAAGAGACTGGCAATAATAACTAATAAAATTTAGAACAGTTATAACAATCTGCTCTAATAAAAGTTATGTGATTGTGGTGTCTGTCTCAAAATATTTTATTATACGGTAAGCACCGCTCTTCTGATGATGTGAGATGTTACAGTGCCTACCTGATGAGATGAAGTGGAGTGAATGACGTATGCATTGTGATGTAGTGTTCAGCTGCCATTGACCTTGAACACAAGCCACTGCGATATTCAAAATTCTGGTGACAGAAATGACTACTAAGTGACTAAGAGCAGGTAGTGTAGACAGCGTGGGTACCCTGGACAAAGGAATGATTCACGTCCCACACAGCATGGAGTAGGATGGCACTAGATTTCATCGCACTACTCACAATGGCATGCAATTTAAAACTGATGAATTGGTTATTTCTGTAATTTTTTATTTAATATTTTCAGACCAAGATGGACTGTGGGTAACCGAACCTGCAGAAAAGGAAACCTTGGATAAGGAGGGACTTTTGTATGACTATCCTTATTATAAACAGAAGGAAACTAGGGCCCACCAAGGTTAAGTGACGCTCAAGGTGACCACCTTACTAGTGGCAGAAACAGCACTTATCAGCCAGGCCTGAATACTGTTTATTTGTATAACGGCATAACTGGAAAAAATGCTCATATCTAAAGTGTTCGGCCTAGCTCTCTGACTGGCAAGCAAACAGTAGATTGTTTAAATCTGACATGATGTTTCAAAAGCCTTCTTCAGAACTAAGCAAGTTAATTTTATTATCAGATCATGATCTTTTAGAACAGTCATCGACTTGAAGAAGGCCACCTCACACAGAAGTGTTTTATCCCAGTGGGCTCTTTTCAGTAGCACTACCTGTTTTTCTACGATTTTCTGAGGAAGAGGGTCATGATATGATGTCACTAGCCCACTGGACTCTAAACCTTCACAGCTTACATGCTACCACACATTTTATCAAAAAGCCTGGTTCCCACCATGAACAAAAGCCCTTTTTTCCCTGAGAAGGGCAGCTCGGTGTTCACTGATGTTTTATGAAAGCTGTGGCTATTCTCATGAAAACACGATAATGCGTGCCATCACTTGAAGATTAACCAAATGGTTTCAACCTTATTTTATAGTTGCGGAAACCAAGGTCAAATGAAAAGACTTACCTAAGGATTTTTATTCTCTCTGTTAAGAGGACGAGTCAAAGTTTATTTTAGTAATGATTCCAAAACTGTGAATAGACAAAGACTTGGAACCCATGGTGTCTTTCACGTTCAAAGGTGCTGAGGCTGGCTGGGTGACTGCCAAAAGACACAAATGAATGTGTCCCCAGGGTCATCGTTCTACTGAGTACACATACAATGTGACCATTTATAGCTTTTTTCCCTGATTTTCTCAGTGAGTCAGTACACTGTTGGGGGAAGGACCAGGACTCGAAGAGGGACTATACCGCCTCTGTGACTGTGTGACCTTGAGTGAGTTCTGGAACCGCTGGCCTCAGCTTCCCCATTTGTAAAGAGGGAATGATGCTGGCTACCTTCCTCATAGAGTCATTATGAAGATCAAATGAAATAATAAATATACATCTGAGAGAGTGTGGTGCAGATGCCAGTTTTTTTTTCTCAGATAGTTTTCTCTCAACCTATATGAAGTTTAATTTATAAATTAGGCACGGTAAGAATAATAATAAAATAGAATAGTTTCCATTGTTTTATTGGGTGTTACTTGTGGGTTTCTTAGCCTTTGGAGGCTAGACATTACTGCTTGCTGTTTTGCTTTTTATGTAGATTACTGCTGTACCTCTCCTGAAGACAGGCCTTACAGATTTCTCTCTCCTCTTCAGCATACTATTAAGTTACGAGCATACTCTATCGTCCTTTATTCTCAATGTCCATGTACGATGCCACCCCTTTCTTGTACATGTACAGCATCACTAACCACAGCCATGTTTCTCCCTGGCTTTAGAATCTATCTCAACATCATATTCCAGGAAACTTTTGTGAATTGATTGGAATTGGCACAGGAGATAATATTACCTTGCATTCCTTACCACAAGCAGTTTCCCAAAGTTGAAATACAGGGAATAAAACTAGAATGTAGGCCAGGCAAGGTGGCTCACACCTCTAATCCCAGCCCTTAGGCAGGCTGAGGCAGGCTGTAGATGATCGTTCCTCAATAGCTCTTGACTCTGTTCTCTCCCTTCTGTCCCCTGCTAACACATCTACTCAGACATTGCTGCTTCCACCTTCCAGTGAATCCTCCTCACAGCCACCAAAGACATCAGTCTCCTCATCCGCCTTTGATTGTTTCCCATGCTTCTAAGATGAAGTCCAAATGCCTTAGTGTGGTGTGCAAAGCTTTCACACACAGGCTGCCTCAGGCCTCCTCTCTCACTGGCCTAGCCAGCCGGAGCTCTTTGCCATTCTCTGACCCTTGCATTTGCCGTTCCTTTCATTCTCTATATGGAAACAGTCTGTGACTTTTCAAGCACTGATGAAAGACTGTCTGCCTTCAGCAAAGCCTTCACATATGCAGCAGGTTAAGAATGAGAGCACTGGCTTTGGAGTCAGGCTAATCCAGCTTAAACCCATGTGTGTGACCTTGGGGAGCTAGTGAGCATGTTTCCTCCTCGGGAAAGTGTATGTGATGATCACAGTTGTTCTCATGGGTAATTTAATCATGTAAGGTTGAAAAAATTAAATCAGAAAGTGCACTTGTAGCACTCAGAGTTCTCCAGAGAGACTGAACTGAACAAATTGTGTGTGTGTGTGTGTGTGTGTGTGTCTACAAATATACATACAAACAGAAAGAGAGAGGAGTTTTTAAATAAGAAATTGGCTCACATGATTGTGGGGACTGACATGGTAAGTCCAAAATTTTTAGGGCAGGCTGATGGGCCAGCAACTCAGGCAGGGGTTGATGGTGCAGTCTTAAGACAAAATGTTAAGCTCCCAACAAATCTTAGTTCCTAGTCTCTTTTAGGCATAGCACATTCTTATACCTGCTTTGTTCCCTGCCCAAAAACTAAGGACCCTGCCACAGTGGAGACCATATTTGACTCACTTTAGGACTCCCAAGGTGTGGCATGTGTGTAACTGCTCAATAAATGCCCAGTTTTAATAAATGAATCCTGTGTAGGTATCACAGATTTTTGATGAAAGAGTCAAACCACCTAGCATATGGTTATTATGAGAATTAAATGAGTTAAAATATGCAAAATATTTAGGAGAGTATTTGGTCCATAGTAAAAGCTTATTAAATGTTATTGTGATGTGCTCATCAAAGGCCCCAGTAAGGTTCCTGGATGCCAGGCAGTATCCTGGATCATGCTCCCTCTGCTCTCCCCAAAGCATCCATCTGCCACTTAGGATCGCTCAGGCTAAGAGCCACATTCTGGTTCCAGGAGTGTGCAGTTAATATAGTATCTCATGCGTGTCTGCCTGACTCCTTTAATCATTTCCTCTGATTTTAAGAGGCCAGATTTCATGGCAGAAAAATTGCAAAATAAGAAGATACAAAGAAGGAAATTAAATTACCAAATATTGTTATGAAAGAACCAACCACTACTACAGTTTGTTGAGTGCAGAACATGAGCTTTGGAGACAGATGACCTGAAGTTCCTTAACCCTTGGTGGTCTTATCAGCATCATAATTTGTTTTAGTATTCCTCTGTCATCAAACATTTAGGCTTGATTTGTATATTGAGCAAGAATTGCTCAGATTAAGGAGTTTTGTGGTATGGTATGACTTCTTAGCTCTTATTTAATAAGTTACCCTGATGAGATGGTGAGAATTCTGCATTGGGTTCTAGTCCTGGCATTGCCCTAGCCAGTTGAGCGACTTTAGACAAGCCTTTAACATTGGGGAAAGAAAGCAAGGTAGTAAAGAGAAACTAATTTTCATTCAAAAGATACTAATATATCCTGGTACTTTTATTAGTTGTGAGGATGAGACCAAGAATTTGTTAGGTGGGTAAGAACCGATTTGGGGTGTCCTCTCTGTAAGTTCTAACTGTGTCTATTGAGCAAGTCATCACCTCTCTATTTTCCCATCTATAGACTGGTAAATTATATGAGTGTTTCTGATTTTCGTACTGGGTTGAATATTGAAGCATAAAATATATGAGAAAGTATTTTGAAAATTGTAAAATTTTCATATAAGTATAATGTAGTATTAGAACATTATTAGTTTTAGTATCTTGAAAATTCTGGTTTCAGTTGGAGAGTTGAGTTAGATATTTCGAAAGCACCAACTTGTTTTAAGATTCTATGATGAATCCGTGCTATAGGCAAGCGCTTTCCCCGTATCCTGAAATTTCCATGTCTACAAATAATTATTTTTCATTTTTAGATACCAGAGGATGAGCAAGTTTCCAAATTTAATGAATTGTTTAAATGGGAATGGCTATATGTAATTTTGTTAAACTGGATAAAGATATTTTTAACAATAATGGGTATAGTGGGACAATTTAAAATGCAGTTTAAAGTGTGCTCAACTGAAATCTATCTTGGCCTAGTTACAAAACCAAATATAGTTCTGTATACAATTTCAGCAAAGTCTAATTCTCTCCATCTAAATGCCAGATCAAATGATTTCGTCTGGATTTCTTCTCTTGAGCTTCCTGCTATCTTCTGTCTTCATGGCAACCCAGTTCAAGTTGGCACAATGAAGAACAGAGCTCGTCACACGCTTGATCAAATTTTGACTATGACACATAGGAAATGTAGCAACAGTACAAGGTGATGAGCTAGCCATGAGCTAGCCAGGGGTCCAGGTGTGGGACACAGGCAAGCAACACACCAGAGATCTTGCTGTCATGGAGCCTGCATTCAAATATGAGGAGACAAGATTAACAAATCAAATGAATGAACAAGATCATCTCAGATTATGGTAAAATCAGTTAAAAAGGCAAAATAGAATCACGCGGAGAGAATGCAAGCGGTGGTGGGGAAGGCTGCCTTAAGTGGTAAGGGAAGGCTTTTCTGAGAAGGGGTGCTTGAGCTGAGACCCCTATACCTTGTGACCTGCAAAGCTCTGGAACAGCAGTTCTGGACTGAAAACAGGAGGGTGAAGGGCCTGGCCTTGGTGAACTCAAGGAAAAGAGGAAAGCCGGAGATTAGTGGAGAAGGGAACAGAGGCAGGAAAGAAGAAAAGAAGATTCATGTCAGGCAGGGCTTTGTGAGCAATGGAAGTGGATCTGGAATGGATTCTGAAGCAATGGGAAGCCACTGGAGAGGGTGAAGGAGAAGGTCATGCTTTTGTTTGCATCTTTAAACAATTACTTTGGTTATTGAATGGACTTTAGTAGCTACAGATGGCATTCTGGCTTTTCTTTTCTTCTTTTTTTTTTTTTTTTTTTTTGGAGGAGGAGGGATTCTCTTGAATTTGTGTTTGAGTAATAAATATTCTGATTTTATTTAAATTTTTTGTTTATTTGAGGGAAAACTGGTGGAGATCAGAAGGGATGGTGGTGCCCTGCTCCAAGCCACTCATTGGCACCATCACTATTGAGGTCTCTACACTCAAAGTGAAGGTTTAATTCAGCTATTGAATAAACTCTTTCTAACCCAAACAATTCTGGCATTAAGCTTTTTCAAAGACATGCTGACAACTGAAAAAGATGAAGATATTAGAGATCCAAGGGTATCATGCACTTTTCTTTATGTACTTATTTTTAAGTGGCTTTGAAGCACTTCAATATTTGATGGTTGCTCTAATACTGAATCAGTTCGTTGATTAGGCTGGCTTTCATCGCTGAGGCTCTTTTCTCCAGGCCAGATCAGAAAGAGAGAAATACTTAAGAGATCTTACCGTTGACAGAGGTTGACCTCTTCATGTCCCATTTTTCTCTCCAAATGTTTCCATTAAAACGTTTTGTGCTCTCTCTGAATGTCATCTACTGAGATACTTACTGTCCGCCTTAACTAGATTCACATGCGCACTTCGCCAACTCTATAGCCCTCTCTTCCTACCTGCAGATGCCAAACTTACTATGCTCTAAATTGCATTTTTACCTAAGAGAAAAATATATACAAGGCTTCCTGTAGGTGGAAATTGCTCCTTTTCTAGTTTTCTTTGGGACAGGAATGGGCCTCTGGTTTTCTTTTATAATTTCTTATATGATATAGCAGGTAAATACACAAGCTTGGAAGTTAAAAAATACTTGAGTTCTGATCCTGACTCTGTGACTTGCTGGCTGTGTGCTTCTGGACAAGCCTGAGCTTCAAACTCCTCCCTCCCTCCCTTCCTTCCTTCTTTCCTTCGCTTCCATTCATCCTTCCTTCCTTCTTTCCTTCCCTTCCATTCATCCTATCTTCCCTGCTTCTTCTCTTTCTCTCTTTTTTCTTTTTTTTCCTTTTTAAACTATCACAAATTTACAAGCCTGTCAGCAAGTATTTTTTGAGGTTACAAATACTGTGCTAGGTACTAGATGTACATGGTGAGCAAACCTCATGAAACAGACATTGTGGAGACGGTTTAGTGACAATGACTTTAAAATAACACAGATAACTAAATGATTATAAGTGAGCAAAGTTATGTGAAGGAAGTATTGAAAGCGATTCTTAAAGAGCTTTTTAAATAAGGACCTAACCTGATAAGGTGGGAGTGAGTCCAAGTGGCAAGCATTAAATGACACTGTGTGGGCGTAGAGTCAAACATATTTCCTGTTACGTTTTCCAGTTTTACATTCGATTGCTCATGTTATCCTTATTATCACTGCTGTTGGCATTGTTAATACTACCAGCACCCCCATGCTTGTGCATATCCTTGATTCAGTGAGCTTCCCCAGAGCTCGCTACAAGATGATACAAAAATGTCTTTTTACAATATTCTTGGTCATTTGCCTAGATCTGCTCTACATCTGAGCTTCCTGACCCCTGCCAGCTTACCTAGTTTCTGACCGAGTATCTGAGCAGTTTCTGGGGCTAGCTACTCATATTTTGGTTTCCATCCATACCTTGACTCTCCAAAATCCTTAGAAAACCTCTGATCTTATTGCTCCATCTCATAAATAAGTGTCATCCAAACCCAACATCACATCTGTCCTGTTGCTTTGTTCCAGAAGGAAGCAGGAATCTTTTAGGGAATTTTCCAAAAGGAAAGAAGACTCCCTTCCGTCTCTTTGATTTCTTTTGAAGAGCTCATTGCAATACCCACTCTGCACTATAAGCACCTGCTCTGGCTGAATTATGAGCCTAGGGGATATTCCTTCTCATTATTCTTGAGAAAGTCTTTCTCGTTCACCACTGAGCTAGGTCCTAGGCCATAAATCTAATCCTCAGACTTCATCATTTCTCCACACCAAAGGTTGTGAAATTATGTTTTTTAAAATTTTTTATATTGTCAGTGCATATGTGTTACATATATCTATGTATGGTGAACCCTTGATTTTCCTAGCAGATTGGTGAGAGGAATAGCTCTTAATAGCCAATAGCCCTGAATCACCTCTTCTACTAAAGTTTCTCACAACTGGCTTTAGTTCTCCTTTCCTTTTCTTCCCATTCCCTAAGTAGACCTTACCAAAAGATAGTTGCCCTGTAACTTACCAAAACACAGCTGCCCCAGAACAGCCCTAGATCTCTGGATATTGTGTAATAAAAAAGACTGAGAATAGCATTATGCAAGAAGTGTTCCATAATTTCTCTTAACAGGTAGATTCAGTTATTACCACTGCCCCTCCCCCAAGAGGAGGGAAGAGTTAAGTCATGTTCAGATTTATTAACATAAAAATAGCTATCATTTCTTAAGCTCCTGCAATGTACCAGAAATTGTTCCTAAAGTATCTGTGAACATTTATCTCATTTAATATTCACAACAATTTCAGAAGGTTGATACTATGACAATTATTTCTACTACACAGATGAGAAAACTGAGGTCAGAGAGTTTATGACTTGCCCAAATTCTTAGCACTTGAATACTCATCTGATGAGATCAGGCACGTTCAAGGTGGTATGACCATAGACTTGAACACTGATATGATTCTCAGACTTACATTGTGAAACACTAAGAATTATTGTCTCTTAATTTTTACTTTTGAGGATTTAAACTTACTATATTACCACATAGGGGCAGAACAATGGCATTGCCAGCACCACAGCAATTGATAGTGATAATAATTGAGATTATTATAGCCTGCTTACTTACTATCCCTATTACACAGATGAGAAAACTGAGGCTCAGAGAGCTTATAACTCACCATATCAATGGTATGTTTGAGAAGAGTCATGTTTGATTTTTGTAATACTATGAAATGTTCATAATACCACATGTAAAAATTGCTAGCTAATAAAATATCAGCAAATGATGATAGAAGTAACAAAACCATTATTAAAGATGTCTTTGTTCTGGTTGTTTTAAATCAGATTGGTTTGTAGTTTCTCATATTTTACTTTATCTGTTTCTGTGGCATTGCATGTTAAAGAAAACTTTAATGAATGATGTTGGATGTTTCAGAGAAATTTGCAATGTCTTTTTCAGTACTTAAAGCAATTCTCCTATGTTAGAATTGGGTATCTATTTCTACCTTTTGCTTAACAATCTATAGGGTACATCTCCTACTTTCAGTTGTAATAGAATTTACAGTTTTTAGCATTTCAAAGGCAATTCAATCATCAGTTGACTTTTGTTTACTATAAAAAATATAGTCATTGTGACTTTGTGGTTTGGCAAAGGTTATAGTTCCCAACTTTGTGTTAATAACTTCATTGTAGTTAAGGCTTAACACTGCTTTTGATTTTAATATTCTTAACAGATGCTCAACTCTCAATAACTATAATAAGACATACATTTTGGAAATATGTAAAAATATGCCAGTTCTCTCCACATTTATTTATAGAACTGAAATAGAGTATTTATGCTGTTTTACTCTGCAGTAAATACAAATACAGCCCTTATGTGTTTCCTTTTTACTTGCAGGTTGTGTTTCTTGTTATCATCATAAGTTCTTTAGTCAGAGCATGAAAAACAATTGCATAGATGACCTCATATATAAGGCACCTGCCTCCAAAGTGTGCAAAAGTCCAAGGTTGTAGATTCTCAGATGAAATTAACTCATAGAAGATGACCCAAGGTTGGTAGTAATAATATTCATTATTAATTATTCTGCACAACTTATCAGTGTACCAGACTCTGAGTGAGGGCCTGTATAAACGGTGAATCACCTATGTCTCACCATACCCCTGTGAGGAATAGTCTTAATCCCATTTGGTAGATGAGGAAACTGAGGCTCAAGATCACATGCACAGCTAGGGAGTAGCAGAGCCGGATGGGACCGCTGGGTCCTAGCTGGTGTGATCTCTGAACCACTGCGTTTGCCACCAGCTGTCATGATGGGCTTGTTAAGAAAGCTGAGTTGATGAGGTTCTTGTCCCTTGTCATGAGCGGGGACTTCATGCAGAGCTGCTTGATCGCTTCTCATCACCTCCTCTGAGTCCTTGAACATGCCCACTTTGTTGGGTATTGGCTACGTATCTTAAAGAGTCTTTACAGACTTCAGGAAATTTGTTTAACAACACAATTTCTAGGGCCGTGCCACCCTTGGCGCTTCCACCTCACCCTTCTTTTCTGCACTGTGTGCTAATTTGCGCCATTACACTGCTTCCTCTTTTCTTCTGTTCTCTTACCTGGTTGACAAAGTGCTGCTGCTGCTTCCTGCGCTTCTCCTGTTCTGCGGTCTCTGCTTCGTTCTTCCCTCAGACAGGCAGGTTTACGTAGCAGCAAAGCATCCATAAGACAGCAGCCTTTTGAGCTAGGCTGCTCGACTTTACTCCTTAACTCAATTTCGCTCACTACTGCACGATCTTGGCTAATTTACTTCTCTTCTCTGTGCCTCTGCTTTCTATTTTCTCAGCTTTAAAATGAATACCTGTCTCGTGGAGTTATTTTGAGGAAGAAATACGTTAACATAGCTTAGTGGCTGGCATATAGTAATTGCTCACCTAATTCATCTTTTTTTTTTGTTTACATTTGCATGATAAGAGGTAATTTACATTAGGAAATCCCATTATTTGGCTGAGAGAGAAAATGACTGCAACCACTATAATGAAAACTCTTCCTTCAGGAAGAAAAAACAAATAGGTTTTTTCTTTAAGGTGCTTCCCATTCTCTCATTTTCAAGCTCCCCTTGGCCACAACAAAGTGAGTTGGCTGACTGCCACCGGGACCTCAGAGACCAACACATCAGCCAAGTTTTGTTTTCCTCTTAACTCTTGCAATTCCCAAGTCTCTAACTCCCAGCTGCCCATATTCACAATGCTGGGGCAATAGTTCCATGTTTGGGTCACGGTCGACCTGAGTCTTGTAGTCTTCAGAGGGTAGGCAGAAAGCTGGGGGAATAGTGGCTTCCTGTCCACTCATACCATAAAAGTCAGGCACCGGGGAATAGATGATAACTTTATGTGCATGTGGAGAGCATAGACACGTAAAGGAGAATTCAAAATGACCCTGAAAGCCAGTAAAGGAGAATTCAAAATGACCCTTAAAGCCAGCTGCATGCATTTTCATGAAGCATTTAATTTATGCTCAATGCTTCTTGTTATAGATGCCATTTTTTTTCACTTTAAAAATAAAGTCATAAAAAATGAGGCTAACGGCCGGGTGCGGTGGCTCATGCCTGTAATCCCAGCACTTTAGGAGGCCAAGGTGCGTGGAGCATTTGAGGTCAGGAGTTCAAGACCAACCTGGCCAATATGGTGAAACCCTGCCTCTACTAAAAAGACAAAATTAGCCAGGTGTGGTGGTGGGCACCTGTAGTCCCAACTACTCAGGAGGCTGGGGGCAGGAGAATGCTTGAACCCAGGAAGTGGAGGTTGCAGTGAGCCGAGATTGCTCCACTTCAGCCTGGGTGAAAGAGTGAGATTCCAGTCTCAAATAAAAAAAAAAATGAAGCCAAGGAAAATGAAATAATTTAACTAAGATCTACAGGATTTGGACACCTGTGCTCCTCATCACCTCACAGTGATGCTCCCTTCACTTTGCCCTACAGCTTCTTTCTTATACTACCCTCTCCCGGCCTCAGTGTCTTCATCTGCAAAATGATAGGTTTGTCACGATGGTGTTGGAGATCCCTTTCAGTTCTGACATTCTGGCACTCTTGGGTTGGCATCCAGATTTAGAAACACTGTTGCCAGCGGTCACTTTCTGAGTGTCCAGAAGGATGTGTCTGAACAGGTCTCATTTACTCATTGCTGCTTGGTTTATGCTGTAGTTGTCTGTGACTCTGTCACTGAATCACGTTACAGGTTATGTTATCCTATCTCCCGTACCAACCAAACATACTTTGTTCCATTACCACTGAGCAAATCCTGTAAGGAATCTAACACAGCTCCAAGAATTCTCTTTTGATTGTTGCTTAATGTGTGTTTCCTTCACCCACAAGGCAATACAATTTCAGAACAAGATGCTCCACAGAGTCTAACTGAGGTTGGGGTCAAGTATGGAAGGGAAGGAGCCCAACAGCCATTGAGCTCTACTGAGTTAAATATCTTTTTCTTTGCTTTTCACAATCTTGTGAGATTAGATGCTTTCTCCAAGGTTCATACAGAATAAGGCCCCATAGCCAATGCAAATAATTCCATTTTGAATCTGCCTGTAGGTTTTCCATGCAGCTGTAACCATTCCCTTGGTTAAGCATCCCTAATCCTAGAAAGTTCCAAATCAGAAATGCTGTACAATGTGAAAATTTTTGAGTGGTAACATGATGTCATAAGTGGAGAAGTCCACACCTAACCTCCTATGATATGTCACGGTCAAAATGCAGTCAAAACTTTGTTTCATGGACAAAGTTATTTAAAATTGTGTATAAAATTACCTTCATGCTATGTTTATAAAGTATGTATATAAAACATAAATGATATCTCATCTCCAAGATACCTCATGAGATACATGCAAATATTCAAAAATCTGAAAAAAATCAGAATCTGAAACACTTCTGGGTCCCAGGCATTTTGGATAAGGAATATTCAAACTGTAGCAGAAAGAGTCACAGATTGGAAATATTCTAACTTTGCCACCAATTTTTAACATATTGTTTTGA
The DNA here is from genome assembly GCA_963573385.1 of Cacajao melanocephalus. Taxonomy (NCBI): domain Eukaryota; kingdom Metazoa; phylum Chordata; class Mammalia; order Primates; family Pitheciidae; genus Cacajao; species Cacajao melanocephalus. The sequence continues at coordinate 94,354 of CAUYLG010007711.1, forward strand.
TTAAGGCACTCATCTAACCAATGCATCTATAAAATTGATTATCCTTTAACTGAATAACCTTAGAGAGTCTTAGATAGAGACTCTCTAAGGTTATTCAGTTGAAGCTTAAATCATCTCAACTGGTTAGGAGAACAATGAATCATCTTTCATTCTTCTTTCTCCTTTATCTCATAAGTTCAGTCACCAAGTACTGTAAGTGCTCTATTCAGAAGGCCTCTCTGTATTTTTCTTTCCTGTTTCTGTCACTACCACTGTAAACCTGAAACTTATGCTACTCCTGGAATCCTGAAATTGATTCCAAAGCTGCACATATCCCAGGCGCTACCCAACTTCCCTCCTCATCCTTCATGTGTGCCTTCCTCATATATATAGTGCTCACTTCTTGCTCTCATCTGAAACTTCAATTTTTCCTTCTTTATCACTTGTGTTATCAAGTTCTCTGGGTTTCAATAAACAGAACCCACCCAAAATAAACTTTCTGTTCTCCCATGTCCACCATCTTTATCTTGTATCTGAACCTTTGCCAAGGCTATTTTCTGCAACTCTCTTCATCTAATTCTTCCAAATCTTTCAAGGCCCAGCCCAAGTACATAAAAGAGCCCTGTCCTTCTTATTCACCAAGAGGGATATATCCCAAGCACTAACACAATGCCAGGCTCATAATAAGAGCTTAGTAAATATTGGTTGAATTAACGAACGACTCCCTTCCACAAGGTTTTCCCTGACTAATTCAGCCCAATTCACGTCAGAATTTTCTAAACCTCAACGGCATTAGTTTAGCAGCTGTATGGTCTTGTAGTTTCAGGGAATTGCTTTGTTTTCATCCACTTAAGGAAGACAAAAATCAATGAAACTAAAAGAACATGTTGAATTGGATGAATCCTAGTTCTGATCATATCTCTAACAGGGTAGAGGAGGAAAAAAGCACTTCCTGTGTATCATGCCCAGTTCCGATACACAGAACTGGTTCTTGCTCAAGTTAAGAAAGCTAGAACATTGTTAAGCCAGGATTTGAACCCAGAGATTCTGGTTACAGAATGTTCAATCATTAGCATTATACTATGCTACCTCTCACATCACTGTGAAACATAGGAAAACACTAAATATTTCACCAGAGAAATGCCAAGACTAAAACAAACAAAGAAACAAACAAACAAAAACAGCTCTTAAGTCAGCCTCTCTGGTCAATGGAGCATAATGTAATCATCGTAACAGGAATGGACAGCCCTTTAGATTTAGCTCTTGCTTATTCATAATCTGCAGTAAGATGCTCTCCTGGCTGCTTATAAATAGGTCTGCTCTTGTGTTTTGGCCCTCAATGATAACAACCTCGCCCTAGCTGGAGTTCTCCTTCTTTTCCTTTGAATTCTCTGGCCTTCTGAAATGCTACAGGGCTAACGGCAGGATGTGCCTTCTTTAAGGAAGCCCTACTTCCTGGAGCTTCTCTGGCAAGCTGTCCTAGGGAGCTCTTCACTGCAAGCCTCTGATCAGCTGAATGAAAATGAAGTGGGCATTTGTATTTCCCCACTGATTGAGTTGGCTCAACTTGATGTAGGTTCAAATTCACAAAAGCGTGTACAGGCTTGCTTCCAGGCTTGCAATGGAGCTGGAGGAGGGCAGGCGGGGTGCCCGGCTTTCTTGCAAAGCATGGCCTTGGATATGTGTCACTGGTACCCTCTAAAACCAAGGCTCCAGAATCCCCCGCCCCCACTCACAAGTCATGGGATGATTTGTGCAAGGTGCCCCACTTCTAATGCCAATTGGACCCTGTTCAAATGAGCACGGAGATCAGAAAGTATTCTTTAAAGGGTGAGTGAATCCATCATGGCTAGAATGACCCGTAAAACAAAGTATCAAACTGTCTCCCTGTTGATTATTCAACCTTAATATTTTTGCTCTACTTGAAAGCTTTTTCCTTAGAAAAGCCTAGATCTTGGCCAGTGAATGCCAATTATTTACGAGAATGTCAGCCTGGTTAAATCATGTGTTCTGAGTTCTTGCTTGACAAACAATTATAGTAGCACCTTGATATTTACAAGTTTAACATTCAGGTTTTTCGTATTTGTACAATGCACTTTAGGATCACAACAAGGAATAATTTGAAGGTGTCCTGAGATGTGAATGTGAATCGCACACTTAGGGATGCAGTGGTTTAGGTGAGGGTCAATTTGAGGATATACCCAGCTGAGTGCCCAGCATCCACATCTCAACAGGTCTATTATTTTCTAGAGTAGTAATTATAATTTAGGGATTCTTGTCCAGATATCAAGGGTAAACTCTATTTCTGAATCAGTAAAATAGCTTTAGATTTTTGTACAAATGATTGTGACACAGACTTTTGAAATTTTCCCATTCCACACTCAGAGCAGACATTGCTAATAAATCAAGTGCTCTAATCAAATGCAGACTGAATCAGAATTTTCTACAAAAGGTTAATTGGATTTGGTGCTTGAAAATGTGAAAATTGCTCAGTATTGCTGGGTTTTGGAAGGTCTGAAATAAGCTTGCCTATTTTTTTTCTCTTTAACTTGAGCCTGACATTAAATGCAGATTTCTCCATCCTCTCCTACGCATGTTTGGGTCTCTCAGACAGAACATACCAAGCATTCTCCAAACATGTCAGGGAACTGAGCTGCTTCATTTGGTCTGCACACCTCTGGCAATGAGATTGGGATAAATGTTTAGGGAGGAGTAGGTTAAGAAAAGGAGGAGTGATGATCAGATTTCATATGAAGAGAAATAGGTAGGCGCAAGCTAGACAAAATTCCATTAGGCAAAATAATGTCCCAATCATAAACTCACCTTAGGTCACTGAAAATAGTCTACTTCTTGGCCTAATTGATGAATTGTGCCACGCCTGAAATTAACTTTTGTTAGAAGAGGAAATGTGCTAATCTATAGAAGACACTTACACTTTGTGGATTTGTGATTCAGTTTTAAATACTTAGTACTTACTGAATTCTTCCATTCTAACAATCAGATGCCTTATATGATAGGCCTGTTTGCATGTCAGTTTGCCCACTGGAGCATGAGCTCTGTGAGGATGGGGTATGGGAGATACATTTTTCAAAACTTGCTTCCAAGAAACTACCACTATACCTTTCCTGTGGTAAGCATGAATGAATAAATAATATTTAGTATGAATGGTTTTTTTCATAGTCTTATTCACCATGAAGCAGTTATAGACCTGTTCCAATGACAATTTCTCTTGACTGAAAGTTTTCCAAAATTGGAGACAATGGCATTCATCTCTCTCCTGTTCATTTTACCCTGAGAGATAGGCTGGCTTCATGAGTCTGTGTCCTGCATGTAAGGGCCCATGCTTAGAGGGGCCCTACACTTGGTTTAATACGTCACTTTCTTAAAAATAATTTTTGAGCAAGGAGCCCTGCATTTTCATTTTGCACCAAGCCCCACAGATTATGTAGCCAGTCCTGCCTGGTTACCTAATCTGAAGTCTAAGCTAACCCACAACTGCCCATGTAGCACAGTGAATATATTAGACTATATACTATGTTATATAGCACATAATACTGAAAGTATATAATACTATATTATATAGTATATAATACTAAACAACTCTGAAAGATTATGTAGTATTGCAACTATCATTAACTAATAATAGCTAACATCAGTTGAGCACCTACTATGTCCCAGATACTGTTCTGGCTACCAAACAGGCACTATGTCTTTGAAGCCTCAAAACAAGTCACATAATTAGACTATCTTATACAGTCTAATATTCTCACTGTGCTAGATGGGCAGGTGTGGGTTAGCTTAGCCTTCAGTTTGTCTTTTCTTCAAGTTGAATTCACAAATAATGTCTGGTTTTGTTGATGTGCAGTTCTCTTTGTTGTTGTTTTTTTTTTTTTTAAGCCTTCTACAGCATCCATTTTATCAGAGAGACGAATTCTCGGTCACTTGGGTTCCAAATTAATAATCCTAGAATCCTACCATGCAGGAGTTGTGATTGAAATTTCGGAATATCAAAAGAGAACAATTTTAAGAGGAGGAAACCCAGACAGGGGCTAGCAGGTGTAAATGACTTCCAGGCCCTTCCTTTCCTCTGGGGATGAGGGAAAGGAGAAGGATGCTGAGCAAACTTGAAAACTCCTCAGGAGATCCTTAGGAACCTGAACTGCTGGACTCCTTTCTCCTGCTTTTCTCCCAGGGCTCAAGTGTCCTTGAACAATGCTTCTTCAACTTTCCCGTGTGCAGGAAACACCCACCAATCTTGTTTATGTATATTCTGATGCAGTAAGTCAGAGCTGGGGTTTGTGATTCTGAATTTTTAATAGGCTTATAGGGGAAGCTGATGCTGTTGGTTCATACTTTGGGTAGCAAGCTGACAGGCTTGCCATTTTTCAGATATTTGGGCAGATCCTGAATTCCTGTTTTATTCTGACTTATGGAGCTACTATTTTTCCTATAAGTAGCCTGGCTTAACCTATCTTATAAATACAATCACACGCCTACAGAAGCACAGGTATGAACGCTATGACTTAGAATGTTTAACGCTTTGAGGAAGAGAAATCTCTAACTCAAACTGCCTTAAGAAAGGAGGAGATTTATTATTTTATACAACTGAAAGAGCACAGGGAGTCAAAAGCAAGCTTGAGGAGCAGTAGAGTATATGGCTCTGCAGTGTCATCCAAGACCTGGGCTTTCGCTTCTCTACTCTGCCATCCTCTGCCTGCAGTACATGGCTGTGACTGTGACGGGCATCACTTTCAGGTGAAACAATGTCCAGAGGCAGAAAGGAGCTGTCTCTGGTGTCTCTGGAACCCAGGCACATTTCCCAGAAGCCCCAAGCAAACATCTCACACTTCATGTCACTGATCTGTTTCCAACGCAGTTATTTAGCCAGGGGCGTGGATGACTGGGATTGGCTTAGCTTAATGAAGATAATCAGAGTCCACTTGCTGGAGCCAGGGAGGGCGGGTCAATGTCCTTTTAAACACATAAATATGTAGAAGAATGAATATCTGAAATAAGTCCAAATTATGTTGGAGAAAGGAAATTTGTCATAACTGAGGGGAGAGGGAAGGTACTAAGTTGGCAAATGACCAACATAATGTAGGTGTCTATTCACATACACTCCCCAGCAAGGGGGCTTTATTTCAAGAAGAGCAATAGACCATCTCACCATAGACCTGCAGCAGAGAGGTCTGGAGGCTCAAACCCTTCTCTCTTTGCCATCACTGGATTTTTTCTCCCTGAAGCTGATCTTTAAAGTGTTTGGTTTGACTTTGGAAAAATCACCTTTACTGCAGCTTTCTACTGGGAAGCTAATCATTGATGCATAATTACAATGTAGGACAGAAATAAGTACCCAGTTGGTTTTGTTGTTGGATTTACCTGATTGAAATATGGTACGTTTTTCAGGCCCACCCTCATTAGTTCGGCACTCTATCCTTGTAGCTCATACCTAAACAAACAGAGAGAACTCTGATGCCCAATACTTTCTTGATCCATGAGATTTCTTGAAATCTCATGATTGATTTTTGCCAGCATTGTACGATGTGTTTCCTCTGTTTAGACACTAGATAAATTTTATAGGTAATTTATGGGTAAATTTTACCATAAGAAATTAAAAAACAACCAGGTTTCTTAATAGCGTTCCTGGGAGACCAAGTGAAATGCCAGAAACTACTTTTAAAAGTATGTTAAGAGAATTTATTTCTTGAAATAAATTCCTATAATGAGAGATGCAATTGAGTGAAATGTTTTCCTCATTTACTCATAAACATTTACTAATAAATGTTACTTTAAAAAAAAAAAGCAGGACTACACGATGGACAAAAACGTAGACTCTGAAGCCCAACTACATGGGTTAAATCTCAGTTATGCCACTAACTAGCTGTGTGACCTTAGGCAAGTTCTTAAGCTTTACGATTTGGTTTCCTTTTCTGTGAAATGAGGATAAGAAAAGCACCTGCCTCGGCCGGGCGCGGTGGCTCACACCTGTAATCCCAGCACTTTGGGAGGCCGAGGCGTGCGGATCATGAGGTCAAGAGATCGAGACCATCCTGGCCAACGTGGTGAAACCCCGTCTCTACTAAAAATACAAAAAAATCAGCTGGGCGTGGTGGCGCGCGCCTGTAGTCCCAGCTACTCAGGAGGCTGAGGCAGGAGAATTGCTTGAACCCGGGAGGCAGAGGTTGCAGTGAGCCGAGGTCGCGCCACTGCACTCCAGCTTGGCTACAGAGCAAGATTCTGTCTCAAAAAAAAAAAAAAAAAGAAAGAAAAGCACCTACCTCTTTTGGGCTTTGTGAATGTTAAGCGTGCATATAAAGAGAAGTGCACTTAGCATAGAGTAAGCCTGTTATAAGTGTTAACGCATTTATATTTTTATATGCCTTCTTCCATGAACCAGCACCTGTATTTGCACATGTTTTCTCTAATCCCCCAAACCACTCTGAAAGATTATATAGTATTATAACGATCATTAACTAATAATAGCTAACATTAATTGAGCACCTACTACATGCCAGACACTGTTCTGGCTACCAAACAGGCGTTATCTCATTGAAGCCTCCCAACAAGTCACAGAAATATGATTTTTCTCCTTTTACAGATGACAAAACTGAAGAACAGAAAGATCAATTAAATTGCCCAGTGATATTCACGTTGTTTGATAGCGGCATTATTAAGACTAGAACTCAGTCAGCTTGACTCTCACATGCCTCACTTTATGCTACTTATGATATGAATGTACGCAGACTGTGATGTTAAACGACTTGTTCACAATCTTTCCACCACCCCTTGTTTCCTTCCCTCAGTTTGGTCAATGAGCATGATACTAAAAATCTACTGTATGTCAGAAAATGAGTGGGAAGTCAGGAACTGTCATGCATAGAACATAGCAGAACTTGAGAAAATGAACAGATATGTTTAATAAGTATTCAGTCAAAATTAGTCTACAGAGCACTCTCATATTTAACTGAACTGAACTAAGGCCCTGTCTCATGAGTAGTACCTGCTTTATAGAAGCTGGCTAAAATGTGGCGCTTGTGGCAGGATGCGAAGTAAAATACTATATTCACGGCACAAGTGAGGAAGACACTTGGTCCCACTGTCGGACTCTCTTGCCCCTCAAGTATTACCGTGTCATAGTCTTCAACTGCCATTGTTACTGATTTAGATAGCAGAGGCTTTTTATTCAAACAAAATATTGTAAGGGGAGGCTAATGTCTGAAACAGATACATGTTTTATTAGTACTCATTTCTACATTCAGCTTTATAGAGAAGTTACAATAAAGTCCACAAACAAGACCAGTTAAACCACATCAGGCTTTTTTCATCATTTTGCTTTCGGCTGCCCATTCCTAATCAAATCTTGAGTCACAAATAGTAGCAGTCACACATGGTAACAGCTCCTGATTTCCCAAATCCCAGAGATTTCTTCTGTATCCGTTTAAGTAGGTGTGGGAGTTTCTTTTAGCCAAAAGAATATCTGGCTTTCATTCACTGACATATATTAGTGAGCACCTCCTATGTGCCAAGCACCCAGCAGAGGGCCAGAGGATATGACAGACAGGGTAGACACGGTCCCCCCCCTTTGCAGTTTTGGAGAGTGGCAACTTCTCATCTGGACTCTGCACAAAAGCTAGTTTTAATTTTTCATTTCATGTTTCCAAATGCGATCGATATTAGAGGAAATTTTAAAAGAAGAATATTTGCTAGATGAGGGTTTCAGAGAGATACAATTCTTCTCTGTAATGAGGGGGAAATCCTGTATCTGATAGAATTTTAGAAGGGATTAAAACAATAAAAGGGAAGAATCCTGGGGGCTGCAAAAGAGGGAGTATGTGAACAATAAAGACTGGCATAAAGACTGCAGCTGAAGCACCAAGCTGAGAAGAGACAAAGAGAAGACGAGTGGGTAGGTTCCCTTCCATTCACCAAGGAGGGGTGGTAGAGTATTTTGCCACCAGTGATAGAATATGCTTAGGACTGAAACTTCTTGCTCAATTTGTTTCTTTGTTTTGGTTTTTTTCTTTAGCAAAAATACTTTGGGCCTCCTTAGATGTGGAAAACTAACCGCTGGGCAGAGGCAAGGAAAATCAAGGGGAAAGAAAAAGTTGAATTGCTCTACAAAGCGAAGTTGGAAAATTTTAAGTATTTAGGAATTGCCCAGGAGGGGACCCGGGAAGGAGGATCATGAGCAAGTTTCTGCAACAGGGGGATGCACGGAGGGGCGAGGCAATTTGGCAGGTGAAAGGTGCTCTGTGATAGATAATAATGGCCTGTGATTTTTAAGAATAGAAATGTTTAAAATGTTATCTGCCCTACTGTAATGCAATCCTTCCTTTGTTATTCCTTATTTTTGTTGTTGTTGTTAAAATCTGTTACCCACTACTCTCTTACATATGGTATTTATAAGAAATTGAAGAAAAAAAACAGGGAGGCAGGAGGTTGTCCTGAATTATTTGAAATATTAGCATGAAGTAGAAGGAGAAAAAAAATCAGGAGAAAAAAAAGGAACATAACCCCCCAGTAAACCTTGGGGTAATAGGGGAGGGAGGGGCAGTGTGTCTCATGATCCTACGGCTGGCACTGGAGGTACTTCTATTTTCATACTGCGATGTGTCACATCAGGCCAGAGGACTTGGAGCTGTCCATCTGGCTGACTCCCGGTATTTGGAGAAACATGCCATGTTGTGGCAAGAAGAAACTTTCAAGACACAAATCTAGTCCAGAGCCTTCCTGTGACAGATTTGGTCACCAAGACCAGAGAAGAGGGTGAATTGCCAGATTCCACCAAGGTGAAGGAGAAGAAAGACAACTACCAGATCTCCTGACTGTGACCCCAGCTCTCAGGCCACTCAGCTCCTGCCTCTTCACTTGGGAAGACTGTGCTTTGAGGGTGTTTTGAGAAAGTGCTAGTGATTTAGAGTTCTCCAGCCGGCTGATTGGCTTAGCAGCTGGGAAATTCTGAATCACATCGGATGGAATGTTTTGTTTACTTCCTCCCAGCAGTGCTAAAGGGGAGAAAGAGCTTGTTCCCCACCCCCCTCCACCCAACTAATTTGCTGGAAGCAGCAAATAATTTCCTAGTTCATCTGTTCTCCCTTCTAACCAGTGTCTTCCTGTGGTAATTGATGAGAAGGAATATCATTTGAAATACTTGACTTTTTTTCAGAAGCTAGCAAAGAGAAGGATAAATGTCTCTTCCTTAACTTTTAGAAAGCCACTGTTCCTTACTGTTAAAGGCAAATTGTAACACAAAAGTCCCATTAGGGCAGCCAGTACTACCATGAATAGATGTGTGTCCAGAGATTCTTAAACCCACTCTGTTAGCAATCGTAGAGTTCAGCAGGTCAGAAGCCCTTTCTTAAACCAAATTAAAGTCAACATTCAATAAACAAAAACTGATAAAACTGGAGCGGCTTAGGTTGAAGTTTAGGAGTTGAAAACATCTTAATCTCTCCCTCATTCTGTGGTAATGGTCTCTGAGACAGATCTCTAAAGAAGCAATTTGGAAACTAGTAAGCTTGTTCAGCTGACCCACTCTATCAATGGTGACACTCAAATTTCAGAATGACCTTCCCCATGTCCCATGGCTAAGGAGTGGCATACCTGAACTTGAACTCAGGTCCCCTCAGGCTCAGTCCATTGACCTTTCTGTAATTCACTAACACGGTAAAATGCTCTCATGACTTATGCCTCATCTGGAACTAAGATCTTGGAAGCAGAGAGTGACCGGATGAGGTTAGACAGGCAATATGTTACTGTATCAAGCAACCAGGGAAAATTCAGTGAGATCGAGTCAGAGGAAGCCGTGGTTTGACCTGACTGATCTAGACAAATGTACACAAGCAAAGCAGGCAAAGCGCTATGTATTTTATGTAATTCTTGAGATACTTAGGAGGCCTGTGTCGTTTCAGCCCAAAGATACCCTGTGGTCCTGAGCAGACAATACAAGCAGGAAATCATGCTGCATCAGTTTGTGAAAATGTAATGGTAGGAGGTGTTCACCAGTCCACACAAAGGTAAAGAAATTAACTTGATCTAGTGCTCACCAAGAATCACACAATCTACTTTCTGTGGGCTTTTAGGGTGATCACTTCAGTCCCCTCCTTCCCAAGGAGGAAATTAGAGGGAAATGAGATTTTACACCTAGAGCCCTCAACCTCATGGTTGGGTATAGTAAGCATACAATAGTACTAGTGAGTATTTTTGTTATGTAACTAGCATAATAACTTCTTGCAACAACCCTGTGGGGCTTACAATGATCAGTCTTCATTTTACAAATGAAGAAAAACAGAGGTCTGGAGCGCTTAAGTGCCTTGCCCTAAGTCATGCAGTCAGGAAGGGGGCAGACAGCAGATGTAAAACCAGGCCCACCTGATTCCACTGCCAGTTTGCTTTATGCTACAGTGATTTTCCTAGTAAATTTCTACTTGAGTTCCATTTCAGGGGAAAAACATTTCTGCCAATGCATTGTCATCTGACAGGCAATTTGGGTGTCTCCCTTTTCATTTTAGTGCTAGAAAACTTGTAACCAAATTTATTGCCCAAGTATAATACTCTAACTCTGAAATAATTTATCCCTTTTCTTCCGTTTACATGGGCTCTTATTTTTGATGTTCTGATTTTCACTTATTTTATGTTTGAAACATCTTACCTTATTACTCTTGCGCTGTCTCTACAAAAATTGTCCCTGCTATAAAAAAATGAGTAGAAATTCAAACTTCATTATGTTAGGGTTGTATTAAAGGGTAAGGGGCATAAACCAAGATTTCTGGCATCAAGAAACTTACAGTTTAATTGGGGACAGTAGAACTATACGTGAAAATGATGAGGTAGTAAATAAATTCCAAGTGAGAGGGGTATAAGCAGAAAGTACAAGATACCTCTGAAGAGAGGGAGAGATTTCTATAGATAACATCTGAAGAGAGGGAGAGATTTCTAAAATTGGAAGTTATATTGGGAAAGACTTCCTGAAATTTGGGCTTAGATTTCCAGAAAAAGCTGGTCACAGTGGAATCCAAAAGCCAGAAGACTTTACGCATTTATTCAACACACTTGTGTTTACTTCCCCTGTGCTAAACTCTATGTAGGCACTGGGTGATGAGTACAGTAAGAATTGTCTTCACTATTGTAGAATATAAAGTGTAGGTTTTCAAGAGAAACATTGTTAGTGCTACCATGTTACATTTCTAGAAGAAAGCAGAGAGCAGGAAGTACTGAAATCAAGTGTAGTGTAAATTGTAAGCAGTCATCATACTCTCTTTTGCCAGCCCATTTAATAGTAAATTTTATTTCAAGTAAATTATTTTAGATTCTTATGGCTTCAGTTAGGTTCAACTCAAACTAGCCATTACACTGAATGAAAGATATATTCATGTAATGTCTTACTTTTATTGGGAGAAATTAATCATTCCTCTACAATATATTGGAACAATCAGAAACTCGAAAGTCCTGTTTTTAGAGGAACACAGGATGGTTTCTCTCGTGGTAAGCAACCCACCTTGACACACTCTGTTGGTTGAATTGCTATTTGCATCATAAGATCTTTTAAAGATCAATGTGAACAATGAGAAAGAGTTGTCCCTAGGGACCGTCAACTTTCTTAAGCACTCATTCTTATTCCATCCTTCATTTTTGTTTCAGAGACATTAGGAATAATAGTCAATAATTTGGAAAGGGGTGCTTTTATATACTTGCCTCCAAAGCCTTTTATTTTATCTATCAAGAAAAGAATGCACTTTTTCTGTGGGACGAGTTCTTTTTATTAAGTTTTTAAAAAATGAATTATTATGAGTAATGATTAATGAATATTAATACTCATATGCAGCAGAATCTAGTCCAATGGAATAATAACATAAGAGTGTGTTGACCTGAATTGCAGTCCTAACCATACTACTCCATGGGCCTAGTTTTTGTCTTTCATGTGGGGATAATAATGAAAACATGATCGCTATGAAAATGTATTATAAAATATAGAATGATTTGTCGTTTTTGCCTTCTTCAGATGCATTTACTCTTTTTTTAAATTTATTCTATTTTAAGTTCCGAGATACATGTGCAGAACGTGCAGTTTTGTTACATAGGTATACGTGTGCCATGGTGATTTACTGCACCTATCAACCCATCACCTAGGTTTTAAGCCCCACATGCATTAGGTGTTTGTCCTAATGCTTTCCCTCCCCTTGTCCGCCACCCTAACAGGACTGGTGCATTATGTTCCCCTCCCTGTCTCCATGTGTTCGCATCGTTCAGCTCTCATTTATGAGTGAGAACATGCGGCGTTTGGTTTTCTGTTGCTGTGTTAGTTTGCTGAGGATGATGGCTTCCAGCCCCATCTATGTCCCTGCAAAGGACATTATCTCATTCCTTTTCATGGTTGCATAGTATTCCATGGTGTATATGTACCACATTTTCTTTATCCAGTCTATCATTGAGGCGCATTTAGGTTGGTTCCATGTTCCTGTTTCTCCACAGCCTCACCAGCATCTATTGTTTCTTGACTTTTTAATAATTGCCATTTTCACTGGCATGAGATTATAACTCATTATGGTTTTGATTTGCATTTCTCTAATGACCAGCGATGATGACCTTTTTTATGTATGTGTGTTGGATACATATAAATGTCTTCTTTTGAGAAGTGTCTGTTCATATCCTTTGCCCACTTTTTGATGGAGTTGTTTCTTTCCTGTAAATTTAAGTTCCTTGTAGATTCTGAACCTTTGTCAGATGGGTAGCTTGCAAAAATTTTCTCCCATTCTGTAGGTTGCCTCTTCACTCTGATGATAGTTTCTTTTGCTGTGCAGAAGCTCTTTAGTTTAATTAGATCCCGTTTGTCAATTTTCATTTTTGTTGCAATTGCTTTTGGCATTATAATCATGAAATCTTTGCCCATGCCTATGTCCTAAATACTATTGCCTAGGTTTTCTTTTAGGATTTTTATAGTTTTGGGTCTTACATTTAAGTATTTCATCCATCTTGGTTAATTTTTGCATAAGGTGTAAGGAAGGGGTCCAGTTTCAGTTTTCTGTATATGGCTAGTCAGTTTTCCCAGAACCATTTATTAAATAGTAAATCCTTTCTCCATTGCTTGTTTTTGTCAGGTTTGTTGAAGATCAGGTGGTTGTAGATGTGTGGTGTTATTTCTGAGGTCTCTGTTCTGTTCACTTGGTCTATATGTCTGCTTTGGTACCAGTACCATGCTGTTTTGGTTACTGTAGTATAGTTTGAAATCAGGTAGCATGATGCCCCCAGCTTTGTTCTTTTTGCTTAAGATTGTCTTGGCTATGCGAGCTCTTTTTTGGTTCCATATGAAATTTAAAGTAATTTTTTTAATTGTTTGAAGAATGCCAACGGTAGTTTGATGGGGATAGCATTGAATCTGTAAGTTACTTTGTGCAGTATGGCCATCTTCACCACATTGATTCTTCCTATCCATGAGCATGGAATGTTTTCCCATTTGTTTATGTCCTCTCTTATTTCCTTGAGCAGTGGTTTGTAGTTTTCCTTGAAGAGGTCCTTCACATCTCTCGTTAACTGTATTCCTAGGTATTTTATTCTTTTTGTCGCAATTGTGAATGGGAGTTAACTCGTTATTTGGCTCTCTGTTTGTCTGTTATTGGGGTGTAGGAATGCTTGCAACTTTTGCACATTGATTTTGTATCCTGAGATTTTGCTGAAGTTGCTTATCAGCTTAAGAAATTTTGGGGCTGAGATGCTGGGGCTTTCTAAATATAGAATCATGTCACCTGCAAGCAGAGACAATTTGACTTCTTTTCTTCCTAGGTGAATACCCTTTATTTCTTTCTCTTGCCTGATTGCCCTGGCCAGAACTTCCAATACTACGTTGAATAGCAGTGGTGAGAGAGGACATCCTTGTTTTGTTTTAGTTTTCAAAGGGAATGCTTCCACCTTTTGCCCATTCAGTATAATGTTGGCTATTGGTTTGTCATAAATAGCTCTTATTATTTTGAGATATCCACCATGATGAAGCAGGCTTCATCCCTGGGATGCAAGGCTGGTTCAACATATGCAAATCAATAAAAGTAATCCATCACATAAACAGAACCAATGACAAAAACCATATGATTATCTCAATAGATGCAGAAAAGTCCTTCGATAAAATTCAACATCCTTCATGTTAATAACTGTCAATAAACTAGGTATTGAGGAAGCATTTACTATTTTTTTAGTAATGGTGTCCAAAATTTCTCTTGGAAACTAGCTGCTACCCCATAGAGCATGGAGCGTGTTGCACAGACCTAGCCAATCAGAATAATAAATGATGATGCTTATGAAAAAAAGAAAAGGACCTCAGCAATTGGCTCAGGAATGCAGGTAGCATTCAAATTGGTTAAATAAAAATGAATCATAAGCATCGTATAGGATGAGGTACTTGATCTCTCCTCCTGAGCTTATACCTGGAAGGATACAAGCCTGAGACTACAATCTCCAAATGGTGAAACTTGAGAATGAGGTACCCAGAATGAAAGAGTTTTATTTCTTCCTTTCCAATGTATATTTATTTTATTTTATTTATTAGTCTTATTGCATTAGCAAGGACTGTGGTACAATGTTGAAAGGGAGTAGTGAGAGAGAACATCCTTGCTTTGTTTCTGATCCTAGAAGAAAAGTTTTGAGTTTCTTCTACTAAGCATAATGTTTTGTTACCTGTAGGGTTTTTTTATGTAGATAGTCTTTATCAAATTTAGGTGGTTCTCCTCTATTCCTAGCTTACTGAGATTTTTTTTTTTTTATCAGAATGGGTGTTGGATTTTGTCAAATTCGTTTTCTGCATCTATTGATATAGGAATGTGATTTTTCTTCTTTAGCCTGTTGATGCAATGGATTATACTAGTTGATTTTTCAAATGTTGAGCCAGCGTTGCGTACCTGGTGAAATTCCCACTTGACTGTGGTATGTAATTTTTTTATACGTTGTTGGATTTGATTTGCTAATACTTTATTGAGAATTTTTGCATCTATATTCATGAGATATATTGATCTGTAGTTTTCTTTTCTTGTAATATTTTTGGTTTTGCCCTCATAAATGAGTTAGTAAATATCTCTTCTTCTGTTTTTTGGAAAATATTACAGAGGATTAGAATAATTTCTAAATATTTGATAAAACTCATCAATGAACTCATCTGGGCCTGGTGCTTTCTGTTTTGAAAGTTATCAACTATTGATTCAATTTCTATAATAGGTAAAGACTTATTCAAATTGTCTCTTTATTCTTATGTGAATTTTGACAGATTGTGCCTTTCAAGGAATCGGTTCATTTGATCTAGGTTATCAAATGGTGGGCACAGAGATGTTTATAATATTCCTTTATTATCCTTTTAATGTCCATGGAATCTGTAGTAATGTCTTCTCTTTCATTTGTGATATTTGTAATTTATGACGTCTCTCTTTTTTTCTTAGTTAGCCCGGCTACAGGCTTCTAGGTTTTATTGATCTTTTCAATAATATATTTTTTGGTTTTGTTCTTCTATTATTTTTAGTGGTGTTAATTTCACTATGTGAAATGCCATTAGTGAGCATGCATAAATTCTGCCATTATTATCATCCTAGGAACTTTTTGAAACTTCCCCTGTTTGGTTGGTTGGGGGAGGTGTAGAGGGAAAGCAAAGTCAATTCCTACATTCCTATAATCCAGGTATGCATTCCAGAGAGTACACTCAGATCCATTTGGGTCTTTCTGCACATTCCTGGGTTGTGTTAAATACTTTACAATGTTAAGCATTTTCCTGAGGCACTAATAATCAATAGACAAATATCCCGCAGTTAAGTCAAATTGAAGGAAGTTTCATACTCTCTCCCCAACTATTTGATCTTTGTTAATAGTGTGACTACTCAATAGTTTTCTTTCTTTTTTTTTGAGACAGAGTCTTGCTCTGTCACCCAGGCTGTAGTACAGTTGTGCGATCTCGGCTCACTGCAATCTCTGCCTCCTGGATTCAAGCAATTCTCCTGCCTCCACCTCCTGAGTAGCTGGGACTACAGATGTGCACCACCATGCCCAGCTAATTTTTTGTATTTTTATTAGAGATGGGGTTTCACCATGTTGGCCAGGATGGTCTCGATCTCCTGACCTCGTGATCCACCTGCCTCGGCCTCCCAAAGTGCTGGGATTTACAGGTGTGAGCCACCGCACCCAGCCAATAGTTTTCTATTTTAGAAGTTTCACTGCCATCTATCCATCAAATCATTTGTTATATCTATATTTAGCAAATGTTTACTGAGTGCCTACTGCATACCAAGCACTGTACTAAGTACTAAGGATTTAGTATTGAGTAGAACATATGTAGTTCCCTACTGTCATGGAGCTTACAGTCTTTTCGTCCTCATCACTTGCTCACCCACCATGATTCCATCCTCCATTTAAACTTGTAGTAAATTTCCGGTCTTACAATAATCAATCTGAGAATTACTGCTTGGGTCTGACATTCTGTTTCTCTGCTATTCCTGTCTCAGGTCATATCCACTTCCTCTTCCTTGTAAGACTAATTTCTCCTCTCCCTGTTACCAAAGCACCTTCACCATCGTCCACATTTCATACAGCACCTGGAAAATTGTCCTCTTGGAAACAAATCTGACGATAAGTCTTAGTATAACTATGAGTGGGTCAACCAGATAAGTGCCTCCCAATGGGATGCAATAAAAAGTACACAACACCACCTGTGAAGTATTCCTGCATTTAACAAATTAAAATTGAATTGGATTAGGCCTTTTAGAGTAAACCACCAGTTATAGAAAACAGAAAAGATAGAAGCAAAAGTTAAATGAAACCAACGAGGAAGCAAACAAACAAATGGAGTATATGTGATAGTCCTAGGACATTACACCAGGTTTCTCCAGTAAGTCAATGCTGAGAGGGTAGAGAGAAGAGAAATGCTCTAAATTAAGATCTCTAAGAATCATTACAACCTAGTGCAACATGAGACAGTGATTGGGGTCTCAATTCGAGCAAACATACTATTAAAAGCATACGATGCCAGTAAAATATTTTTAATTTAGTTCTCATAGAAAATGGATTGTGGTTCGATAAGAACAAATTCATCCGTACATATCTAGAGATAAAATGAGGTGAGAGATTTGCTTTAAAATTATTCATCTTGACAATTGAGTGGTTGATGTATATATGGTAATTTTTATATTACTCTCCTTCATGTTTGTTTAAATAGTAAAATTTTTAAAAATTGTTCAATCGTAACTGTTTCCTTAAAAATAATCTGCTAGTTCTCTTCTGGCTACAGAACAAAATCTGAACTCATCAGTGTGCCATACAAGTCCATTTATAAACTGAGCCCAAACTAGTTTTTGACCGATTTCTGCATTCCCCATGATTCTGCCTTGTGTAACGTCCCTTTTCCTAAATCCACCATGTCCTTTCATGACTCCAAGTCTTTGTGCATCCTATTCCCACTGTCCAGAATTTCCTTGCTCCTCTTCTCAGGTGACAAATGTACTCATCCTTAAAGTCACAGCACAAAATATTTAACACTGGGACCAAGAGCTTAGCCAGAATTAGTCATTTTCTTCAAGCTGCTTCTTTTTCCATGACTTGTTTACGGGTTTCACTACATTCTGTTGTAATTAGCAAGCCAGTGTCTCTCTGACTCTGTGCTCCCAGCACCACCATGGTGCCCAACAAACAAGGGGTGCTGATACTCGCCTGTCACATGAATGCCTGCAGAGTGGATCCTTTCTCTGTGCACATCCTCCTCATTACCTAAATAGAGAGAAATACAGAAAGACTGTTTTTCTATCTTGCAGTATTTTTCTCCTACCTTGTATATCTCAGAGATTTGATGTCCCTAGAATGGAAAGAAAATCACAGTTCTAAATTCCCAGGTGACAGAAATATGCTAATATAGCATTTGTAAACACCACCAACAAATTGATTCTGTCATTAAGATTTAATGATTTTTAGAATAGCTGGGATTTATCTTTAGAAAAACACTGAGACTTGATTCCTTTAATGAACTTTTTTTCCTGACCCAGCAATACCTAATTCTACTTAATTGCTTTGTGTTGACATTCAGCTTAGTTCCTTGGGTTCCTCCCCAAAATATATCCTTAAGGAGGCTGTTCCCAGGCTGTTTGGCTGCAATGCATTATTTTGTCCTTACATCTTGAATTCAAACACTTGAAGCCATGTACTTTTTAAAAATTTTTTCACTCTCGGGGACTTTGTTATCATCAACTTAAGACAGTAGTTTTAAGCTTTTTGAGTGATTTTAAGTTCATCATTTTTGGTAAAATGTAACCCACGAGACTGAATATGCAGCCCCTACATAAAAGTGTCTCCTCCTCAGTGTGGTGCTAGGATATTTTAAAGAGCCTACAACAGAAAGAATAAAAATTTGACATGAGTTGTCAACTAATGAAAGACAAGTACAATGTGATATATCCATAAGATGAAATATTATTCAGCAATGAAAAGGAATGAAGTGCTGATACATATTATAACAGGATAAGCCTTGATAATATTGTGTCAAGTGAAAGGACCTAGTCACAAAAGACATATTGCATTATTCCACTTACAGTAAATGTCCAGAATAGGCAAATCTATCAAGACAGAAAGCAGATTAATGGTTGCCTGGAGCTGGGAGGGTTGGGAGGAAATGGGAGGAGACTGCTAATGGGAGTAGAGTTTCTTTGTGGAGTGAATAAAATGTTCCAGAATTAAATAGTGGTGACGGTTGCACAAGTCTGTGAACATACTAAAAATTATTGAATTATCCACTTATGGGATATGAATTCTATCTTAATAAAGCTGCTTTATCAGTCAGAATGGGTAATACTAAAAAGTCAAAAATAACAGATGCTAGGTGAGGTTGCAGAGAAGAAGGAATGCTTATAAACTGTTTGTGGGAGCGTAAATTAGTTCAACACTGTGGAAGACAGTCTTTCCTCAAAGACCTAAAAACAGAAATACCATTTAGCCCAGCAATCCCATTACTGGGTACATACCCAGAGGAATATAAATTATTCTGTCATAAAGACACATGCACTCATATGTTCAATGCAGCACTATTCACAATAGTAAAGACATGGAATCAACCTAAATGCCCATCAGTAGTAGACTGGATAAAGAAAAGATGGCATATATATATATATATATATATACCACAAAATACTATGCAGCCATAAAAAAAGAAAAAGATCATGTCCTTTGCAGGAACATGAGTGGAGCTGGAGGCCATTATCCTTTACAAACTAATGCAGGAACAGAAAACCAAATACTGTATGCTCTCACTTGTAAGTGGAAGCTAAATGAGAACACATAGGCACACAGATGGGAAGAACACACACTGGGCCTATCACAGAGCAGAGGGTGGGAGGAGAGGGAGGATCAGGAAAAACAGCTAATGGGTACTAGGCTTAATATCCAGGTGATGAAAAATAATCTTTACAACAAACCCGCACGACACAAGTTTTCCTGTGTAACAAAGCTGCACGTGTAGCCCTGAATTTAAAATAAAGTTAAATTAAAAAATAAATAAATAAAGCTGGTTTATTTTTAAGCTTAGGCATGATAATTGGATACAGTATTTTTAGAGTAATGCTGCCTGGTCTATCAAACAATCCCAAACCTTATAGTGGCTTCACACTAGCACATTTGTTTATTTCCTCATTCACGTAACTATCCAATGTAAGTATTCCTGGTAGGTGAGGAGCCCCCCATGCAGTCATTCAGGGACCCAGCTTCTTTCCATCTCTGTATTTCTAAGATCTCAGAGTCCTCTGCAATCAGCTGGCAGATGGGGATAGGGAGCGGAAAAAGGCATATCTATTTCTCTACCCTCTCGCTTTGGAGTACCCCAGATTACTTCCATTCAAGTTCCACTGTGTTGCATGGCACACCTAATTGCAAAGGCCTCTTGGAAATGTAACTTAGTTGTGTATCCAGGAAGGAGGGTAAACTGGTTTGACAAATGGCTAGCCATTCTCTGCCGTGGTGTCCCCACCCTCTTCATCCTCCCTACTTATTGGTGCTTATCTCCAACTCTCTGCCATGTTTTATTCATCACCTAATATAATTCTGTATTATATACATTCTCATTGTTTAACTAGGCATATGTGGTACACATCTATGAGAACAATTAGATTGTTTTTAATCCATTAAGGGAAAGGGGAATATGGTTTGCTTTATATGCAGAACATAGAAGTTATCAACTTGTTCCTTTACTCTCCTTATTCATTGCCCTTGTCATCACATATATCTTTCTTAAGCAAATGTATTCTTGTTACTTCCCCTTCTCGGAACATTCACTGGCTCCCCCTTTCTTATAGCTATTGTTTTCACATGTCTGTCTGTAAACTGATTTTAACGTATAGTAAAATAGTCAAAATTAAGACAACATAGTCTGTACGTGTGTGCGTGCACACACATGTATATGTGTGTATATATTTGATGTCACATTGCCAACTGCACTTGCTCAAGAAATTTATTTAGAGATTATGTCCCTCTGATCTTTTGGAGTGTTAAACTATTATTTTCTTTTATGAAACCATGGTACTAGTTGATTATTTTTAAATGTTCTTCCATTCCAAAATAGATTTAACCTTCTACTTTGTCAAAATGTGGGCAAGCATATGTCTTAAGAGCAATAGAAATTTTTAAGATGTCTTTTGAGCAAAGAGTTTATAAAGTTGCCACACACAGAGCACGTGGAAGGCACATCATCTTCATAGTCCTGATCACATGGTGTATAATTTTGTCCTTCTGCTTAGAAGGCTTGGATATATGTGTGTTCATAGAGATAAGAGTGAAGAGTCTTCCAGGAATTTATAAAGCATTGCAAAGAGGATGGGAAGGCTTATATTAGGTCATGTGTGAATTTCCAATAAACTGTTAGAGAGAGAACAAATTAAGGTCTTAACGACCATCAATAATGTACATCTAAAAGACCCAATTTCATCTTGCCAACTTTTTCACTCTTACATTTACTTGTCCTTACATTTAGATCCCACATGGATCTTACATTTACTTGTAGATGCATCCCCAAATCCTCTCTACCTGCTGTGGTTTTGGAAAGAAGCCATTTAAAAGTAACTGTCAAAAAATTCAAAATTGGACCTAAGTATTCTGGGAACAAATTTAAATTTAGTTAATATATAACCTATCAAACACATGCAAATTGACATTCTGTATGTGACTCATTGTGGGTCTTCATAAAAGTCATGCTGGCCCACTGGGGTTCAGTTTTCAGCAATAGACAAATGGGAGTGGTCCAGTCTGACTTCTAAAGTCTCTTTCCCTCTAACACTGTGTACCCTAAGTTATTCATGCCTGGACTTTATTTTCCATTCACAGTTAGAATCTGACACACTTCAAAGTAAATAAAATGTGTTTTGTGTGTGTATGTTTAAAGCTTAAATAGAAACCACCTGTCATTTGAATGTCTTGGAAAGACAAGTAGAGACAGTATTTGCCTTTGTTATGGGTGACTCATGCTCCAGCAGATCCAGGCTTCAGTAGCAGTTTCATTAGTACACTAGGAGCCATGTGCAACTTGTCTAGTCTGCAGGACCTTTCTTCCTAGGAACACATATGCACTGGCACTGAGCGTGAAGGTGGAGAGATCCAAAGTGAGCCAATATTTACTTACATATTGCAGCAAGAGGTCAGAAAATAAGAATTCACGGTAATAAGATGCAGATGGAACTTCAGATGGGTCCTTCTGGAGTCCTAAAGATAAATATTGTTTTAAAGTTGTTAACAAAGGAGGTACTGTGTCAGCATTCGCGTTTTTCTTCTTGAAAAGGAGGTGTTAATGTAGTATCAAGTTAAAAATCACTGAAGAGGAGGAAAAAATAGGAAAGTCTTTCTCTGTCCTCTGAACTGAGGTAATTGTAACCAAGTAGCTCCCATTGCTGAGGCCAAGTAGTTGAACGTTGTAATGTGCGGTTAGGAGCATGGGCTTCTGGAGTCAGCAACCTGGGTTCAAAGTCTGGTTCAGCTGCTTAAAAGCTTTATGAAACACTTAAGTTATTTACCTTTGCAAGCCTCAGTGTCCTTATCTACCAAACAGAGATGATAGTACTGCATCATGGTAAGGATTTAAAGAGGTGATAAAACCAACGCAGATGTGAACACTCAAGGAATTAATAGCCACTTTTCTTACTACCTCAACCTTTAATATTAATACATATCCCAAGCTCTCCCAGATCAACCCCTCTGTATTTTTGCTCCAAAAAAAATCTATCTGTCTAAATTTTCTAGCAGGATTTGCAGTTTGTTTCTTTTCTTCCTCTTCTCTTTTTCCTGATCCCTCCTCTCAAGAGTAGATAAGAGTGGTGCTGGCCACAAGCCAGACTCCTCTTGAAAGAATATGCTTTCAGATTAGCCATGTGTCATCTGAAGTTGTGGTTCTGGGGATTAGTCTTCAGTGATTACAAACCAGACAAGGGGAATTATTGTCTTATTTTCCCTCCCACGTCCTCCCCAAGCAGAGCTGCTGCCTGCTCAGGGTGGCAGCTTCAGCCGGGTCGTGCCTGGTGCTTGGTGTGCAGCTGCAGCAGTGAGAGCTGAAGATGCTTTAGTGCTTCAGGGTGTTTTTGATTTTGTTTTGTTTTCAAGAAGGGCAACTTTCAGTGCATTGGAACCCAGTGTCTTGAATTATTACCTGCCTGTTAAAAGCTGGCAGGGTATTCTGCCCCAGACGAAGCACAGGTTGCTACCGAGACCATCCTTCTCTTACCTCTGCCTGTTAAATGTCTTGCCTATTCTTCGAGGTTCATTTAAAATATCTGTTCCTCCATGAAGACTTTTCTTGGTCTGTCTTCTGGACTTCCTTTCTCGCTCAGTTCATGGCATATGCTTACAGCATGGATCTTTAGGTCTCCTTGATTAATCTGGTCGAGTATCCAGGGCTACATCATATAAACTCCTTAAAAGAATGTTGCTTATAGATTGACCTTGAAAAATGTCTTTTAATTTCCTTGGATCTTGGTTTGATGAGCATTCTCTGATTTTAATCTAATCTAACCCTGATGCTTAATTAATCAATTTCATACTTCCTGGCTTCTGATTCTGACTACAGTGGGGATTGGTCACATGTAAATGAAGAACAAAGAGGAAAGAGGTCATGGGACTATTTTACTTGATGGGTTTTATCTTCATTTATTTGTATTATAGCGACAAGTGGATAAATACACTTGTTTTCTTGTAAGCACAATTCTAGGGATTTGTTTTTCTACGTAAAATGGGGCTTTGAATATAGAAGGTGCCCAAATGATTAATAATTGGAATTGATAAGCTAATTATCAGTTTAGAAGAGTGATACTAATGCAGTCCTCTGTGTGTGTCTGTGCCCATGTGTGTGTTTGTTGCATACCCAGAAAGGAGAATGAATGACAGCAGGCTCAACCATAAGTTACACTTTGCAATTTTTCTTTCTTCCCTTCTTTTTCATTTTCCCTTCCTATATGAAGTCAGGATCCAAGACCAGATGTTTAATTTTAGCATCAAGATTGGTTTCTATGAATCATTGCTCTATTAAAACCTATTCTAACCAAAATATCTCATTGTTATTTATAAGTTGGTATGTCTTTTTAAAGCATTTACCGCCTGTAGAGATATTTATATTTTAATTTTTCCATTGTTAGAAATACGTTGCTGTTATCCACGCATTTTTGTATTATTAGGGGTAGAAAATACCCAGTGTCGTGGAATAATAGTTCCCCAATCTGGTCGATCACATGGGCTCTCCTATTCTACGGAGTCACTTGGGAGCTCCTATTCCTGAGCCCATCCCTGGAGATTCTGAGTCAGGATATCTGCAGGCACTGGAAATTTGTATCTTTCAAAAGCTTCCCAAATAGGGCTAATGAGAAACAAATGTAGGAACTGGGGTGAAAAGATTAGGTCCTACCCATTAGGAGTTTATAAGCTGCTCGGGAAGATCAAATCATAAGAAGCACTAACTCACAAGCTTGAAATATATTATGAGAAATCTTACATATTTAACTTGCTTAACTATTTGTGAAGCATTTCATAAAGGGAAATTTCACATAGCCCATCCCTCCAGCAAGGTAGGTAAAGCAGTTGTTTTTATTCACTTTTTTCTTAATGGGGTATTGAGAAAATGACTTTTACTGACTCACTTAGAAATTCAAAGTCCTGACTGAGCCCAGCTTCAAGCAGGACATGTCCCATGCCCTTAACTGTACAACCGGACTCACTGGTTCAAGGTATTTGTTTGTAGTGAAGCAAATATCTAGAACAGCAAGCAGAGAGAATTCGGGGGGTACATCTACAAGTCAGATGAGACTGATGATTCAGAAACACATCTGTAACCATGCCAGGAAGTGTGGTTCCACTTCTATTTATTTTGGGGTCTGTAAAATTACATACACATTTACTGATAAGATTAGCCAACTCTTGTTATTGTTATTGTTTATTTTAATTTTTTTAAGAAGCAATGGTGGAGAGAAGTGACTGCCTATCCTTCCATGTCAGTACCCAACATGCTGTTTCCCAAAGCTACATGTACTCAAGCCTCACCAATCTTTCAATGTCTCAGACCTTTATGTTAGTGTCTATGGAGACACCATTAAGGTTTGAAATGACAGGCACAAAATGGTAGACATGGGAATACCTATTATTAGAGGTTTTTATAAGTTTTCATAGGATGATAGACATAGACATTTCGTAGGCTAGAAAAAGAGATCCATATGGGATTATGGCAGAGGGCAGACTTAAAATGAAAAATTTTTAAAGCTGTGTATTTGGACCATGTTTCTTAAATTCCATGCATGTAGCAAGGCACCTATAGAATATCATCCAAGTTCATTAGATCACATTACTAGGGTTCAATCTTACATGTTCTGTTTCAGTTCTAACAGACTGCTTGTAATTCTCACAATATTCTTACTTTTTTGTCCACCCTTCCCTTGGCTCCCGGTGCCTATCCTAATGGAAATAATCCTTGTTCATGTTTCTTGGATGACCCTTCCTAACTTTATAATACCTAATGAAGACTTTCCTCAAGCATCATTTATTGTTACAAAAGCTTTCTGGGCAACATCTCACCCAAATACAACTGATCATTCTTTTCTCTTCCCCATCTTAGTAAATGCCAACTTTGTTCTTCCAGTTGCTCTAACCAAACATTTTTGTATTTATTCCTGATTTCTCTCCATTTCTCATGTTCCACTTTCGAATAACCAATTATTCTATGATCTCTACTGTCAGAATATGTCTCAGAGATAATCACTCCTCATCTTCTCCAAATCTTTCACTGTGGTCTAAAGCACTATGTGCTCACAGCTGTTTATTTTAATAGACTCCTAATTATCTTCAGTTTCCATTTTAGCCCTGCTTCTATGGATTATCTATGTTACAAGGAGGGTGATCCTTTGAAAATTTAAGGCAAATCATGTCACATCTTTTTAATATAATTAAATAGCTTCCATCACACTCGGAAAAAGACCCAGACTCCTAACGATTATGTCTGCAAGGCCCTATATAACCTAAGGCCCCACTACAACTCCAATTTCCACATCTACTTCTCTCCAACCACATGAGGGTTTTGCTGTTTCCTGTATCTTTAAGCCTTTTCTTCTCTTAGGGTCTTTGCACTTGCTCTTCTCCTTGCCTGAAACCCTCTTCTCCTGATAACTACATAGTAGGTCTCTGCTCAGATATCGCCTAAAAGGTCTTTCTTGAGCATACCACCTAAAACAGCAATCACTACCACAAAACTCCCTATCTACCTGAATCTGCTTTTCTTATTCATGGTACTTCTCTCCATCTGACACAAGGTGTATTTCTGTTATTTGTACATCATCTATCTTTCCATATACAGGAAGAATTTTGTTTGTTACTATGTCTTTAGCAATTCAGTATAGTGTCTATATAATCAATAAATTAATAAAAACATCCAATGTAGCAATTTGTCATAGGTATTACTTTATATGTTTGTTTTTTCTTAATTGTACAAGAGTTTGTTTCCTAATTATTTTTATCGTAAGTATCTGGTGCATAGTAGGTACTCAATAAATGTTTTGATTCATGCATGCCTACATAGCGCTTTTTATGAAGCACCATTCAATGCTGAAATACTTCATTGCTAGTTTTACTAGCAGAATATTTGCCTTTATTCTGTATATTCTAGTATAAAATCACAGTGGTAAACACACATCATTAAAAAATGACCTGCTGTAACTAAGAATCAGCCGTTTCTAAGTTTTATGTTAATGCATATTTATTTCTTCATTTGTTGGGATCTGTGCACTCTAACCTGTAGAAAAGCCATCATATATACCTAAAAACTATTTATCAAGAAGGTGAGACGAATACATCTATAAGTTTATCAAAGTATATGGTTCTTCAGAGAGATGATCCAGCTTGAATAATTTAGGATTTTGTTAAGATAAATTAGCCCCAGATTCTCATGCTTAAATCCTTAGGTCTTTGTTTAACAGAGTGGCAACAAGTTGCTCTATGCTAGAAAAAAAAACTGTATAATCTACAGATATATGTTGCTTTTAAAGCAAACCCAACTTAAATTTGGGTTCATACAAAAATTAGATTATTTTATTTCACACATATTTATAACATTTTTAATATATCAAATCTCTGATGTGTTTGACATCAATTGATTGATAAGTATCTGAATCACACATGGCTTTTTATATACCACCTACAAAGTATTTCTCAAGGAGAAAGTGAGATATGTCTATGCTGTAGGTACCTCAAAATTACAATTTCTCAAATAAAAAATTCAGCTATAATAGTAAGTCAGAAAAGTTCAAGTGATTTTGATGG
Organism: Cacajao melanocephalus; assembly: GCA_963573385.1. NCBI lineage: Eukaryota > Metazoa > Chordata > Mammalia > Primates > Pitheciidae > Cacajao > Cacajao melanocephalus. The sequence goes on from CAUYLG010007711.1 coordinate 121,108, forward strand.
ACTGAAAGATGGAATTGTGCAAGAGATGAGCCATCAGCTCTTTCTAGTAGTAGGAAAGTTGGGATACATCTGAAGTATTCTCAAAGCGTATTCATGAAATGTTTGCACCAGAACATTTTAACGTGCTTATTATAAATTCAGATTAACCCATTCCTACTGAGTCTTTGGACGTAGGCCCCAATTACTGATTGCACTCACTTCTTTAGTTTGCTCTTATGCACCCTCGTGCTTGTCGACTACTGGGATTAACTATTTGCTTAAAGCCTGGTTTTACCTTTGCAGAAATTTATGATCCTAATTTTTATTTTCATGAATAAAAATACAAGTTCCTCAGTTCATGATTAAATACACTCAAGCACAATCCTCTAAGCCCAAATACCCTTTCATTAGGTAAACTAAAGAGGAAACTCTTATGCAGCCTCAGCTGTGCTTCATTTTACATCCTTGGTTCAGACTTCCTCTTCCCCATCTATTTCCCTTCTGCTTCCCAGTAAGTAGTGTCTTTCTTCTGCATACTCCTTAGTCACTTGGTATTGTGTTTGTTCACATAGCTTGCTCCTGTCTGCATCACTGACCATGAGCACCATGAAGGGAGAAAAGTTATTCATCTTTGATGTGTATCTCCTAGTACAGTAGTCAACACACAATAGGTGCTCAATAAATTTTTGTTGCATGGCTTTAGCTTTGGTTCATAAACGTTAATGTTTCATCTCTATGGTGAACTAAAAGTTGTACTTGGGTAAACTTGGGACATTTTTGCTGAAGAGCCAGCTCCAATAGGAAACCAGTGATCCCAAGAAATGCATTTGAGAGAAATTAGTAAGCAGAATCTTTAGAGTCCTGTTTTGTTGCTTTTTTTGCTTTAATTATCTTTGAAATGGTACCAGAGGCTTGTCTGATTAAAGTGAAATTGTTGTTTTGGTGTCCACTTCCAATTAGACGATGAGCTTCTTGAATTTATGAACTGGATCTCAATAATGTCCATATCTTCAATACCTATACCTAGTATAGGTGCTAAAAAGAAAGTTTAAATTAGGCTTAATGTTAATAAGCATCAGCCATAGTCTTTGAAGATAATAAATGCTTATCAGATGCTGTTTGGATTTCCCAACACCTAGATAAATTTATGTTCTTTAAAGAGAAGCAAATCTCTGAATCTTTAAGTTGGAAAGGACTTCACAGGTCATCCATTCCATTGCCTAATAGTGCAAGTATCTCTTCTTTAGCCCCTGTTAGAATTCCTGTAGCTTCTGTTAAAATTTTTCTAGTACCAAGAAGATCAGTAACACCAAATGCAAACAAGTACATTTAAATTGCTCTAAATATTCACAAGTTTATTTTTTTTCTTCTTTTTTCATGAACTAGAATCACTCAGGTCAATACAGTACTATGTTAGCTTCGTTACCAGGTTGTAATTTTCAAGGGTTTCCATATTGGTATGTATCTAGGAATATCTGAAACATGACAGTAATTTTTAAGGAGTTAATGCACTATGTTTAATTAAAAGAGAACAGCATTAAGATAGTGGTAGGTATACAAATCAAGCAATATCTTCTTCCCTATAGCCAAATTTCTGTGTTCATGGGTATTATTCAGCAAATATGAAAGATGAATATATGGAAATTTGTTTCCTGGTTCTCAGTGTTTTCCTGACACCAGTGCTGTGTTGACCTTTCTTCATGCCCTTCTCAAATGTTTCACACAACTGTAGACTGGTGGCCAGGTATACCACCCTTCTCCCTCAAAACAAAAAGAACAAGCATTCTTACTCTTTCCCTTGAACTGAATTCAGGCAACATCTCTACCTGGAAGCCTTCCTTGAACTATGTTCCAATCACACCTTCCTGGAACTGTGTTCTAATCATACCTGTGTTTTCTTCCATCATCATAATTATTTCCTGCTCTGTGCCTTTACCTCTGGTCACAGGATGATTTTCTATCTTGCCTGGAGGCCTTTCCTTATTCGTCATTTCATATGTGCCCTTCTCTATGGTGCTTCTTGCATTCTTAGTCATGTTTTTGTTTGTTTTGTTCTGTTTTATTGTTTTTGACTGTCCTCTGTAATCTTACATTTATTTTGTGCTGAACTCTGCATTCCTGAGACTTTGATCCACTGTCTTTACATCTGCCTTCAGTGTAATATCTATTAGGTCTTCCCTCATGGAGTCTGAGAGTTTACTTTTGTGCTGTGACATGTCAGAACATTTCCTCTGCATGGAATAGGTCTAGGGGTTATGCTAACTTTGGATCTGCAGATTTTAAAAGTCCCTGAGAAAGCTTTTAAGCCCTCCCACTATGGGCAGTGCTATTTTGAGAAAAATTAAAAACAGTTTTGGAGTTTGGTTGCTTTTTGCACCTGGCTAATTTTTGTGGGTTTTTTTTGTTGTTGTTGTTGTTGTTGTTGTTGTTGTTGTTGTTTCAGTAGAGATGGGATTTTGTCATGTTGGTCAGGCTGGTCTTGAACCTCTGACTTCAGGTGATCTACCCACCTTAGCCTTCCTTGTAATTTCATGCTTGAAATTACAAGCATGAGCCACCAGGTCAGGCCAAGAGCTTTGGGGTTTTCTAAGGAATCCAGTGAATACCAAGTTCCATGCTTAAGAAAAAGTGTATGTTAGAGAAATTCCAAACTAATACTATCTCCAAGGGCTCTACTAAAATAACTTACTGATTTTCTGTCTGATTGATTTATCAATTGTTGGGAAAGAGGTCTTAAAATCTCCAACTATAACTGTGGATTTGTCTTTTTCTTCTTTCATTTCTATCAATTATGTTTTGCATATTCTGCAACTCTACTTTTTAGTACCTAAACATTTAGAATTGCTAATGTCTCTTTTATCATTATATAATTTTGTTCTATGCCTCCAGCAATTTTTCTTGTCTGGATGTTTACATTATCTGATGCTAAGTTAGTCCTGTTTTCCTTTGATCAGTGTTTTTATAATATATTTTCCCATCTTTTGCCTTCAATTTGCCTAGGTCATTATATTTGAAGTGAGTTTCTTGTATACATTATATAGGTGGGTCATATTTTTAAATCCCCTTGGCCAATCTTTATCTTTTAGTTGGTATATTTAGGCCACTTACACTTAATATAATTGATTAGAGTTTAAGTATGGCAATTTTCATTTTCTGTTTCCTCATTTCTGTTTTCCTTTTCCTGCCTTCCTGAAGGTTACTTGAACATTTTTTTTAGAATTGTATAATGTTTTTAAATGTGTCTCAATGTATAGCATTTCTAGGGCTGCTCTAGGTATTATATCATATATACATAACTTATTACTATATACTGGTGTCATCATTTTACCAATTTGAGTAAAGTATAAAACCTTACTTCCCTTTATGTCCTTTAATATTTCCCAATTTATAATATAATTATTTTAAATATTTCCTCTATATGCTTTTAACACCACATCAGACAGTATTATAATTTTTGCATAAACCAAAAATAATTTATAAATCTCAAGAGAAGATGAAAAGCCTATTATATTTACCCATATTTTTGTTTACTGTGCTATTTTCTTCTTTCCTAATGTTCTACATTTTCTTCTTTTATTATTTCCTTCTATTTAGAGAATTACCTTTAGCTATTTTTTTAGAGGTCTACTGGTGACACATTTTTAGTTTTCTTTCATCAAAGAGTATCTTGATTTTCATTCATTTCTTCAGGATGTGCTCACTGGGTACTAGATTCTGGGTTGATGGTAGTTTTGTTTTTTTTCCTTCTCTTTTTTTTTTTTTTTTTTTTTGTGTGTGTGTGTGTAGGTGTGTGTGTGTGATGGAGTGTTGCTCTTGCTCTGTTATCACCCAGGCTGAAGTGTAGTGGCATAATCTCGGCTCACTGCAACCTCTGCCTCCCAGATTCTAGCAATTCTCCTGCCTCAGCCTACCAAGTAGTATCTGGGACTATAGGTGCATGCCACCACGCCTGGCTAATTTTTTGTATTTTCAGTAGCGATGGGGTTTCACCATGTTAGCCAGGATAGTCTTGATCTCCTGACCTCATGATCCACCTGCTTTGGCCTCCCAAAGTACTGGGATTACAGGCATGAGTCATCGTGCCCAGCCCAATGGTAGTTTTCTGTTGTTGTTTAGCCTTGGCACTTAAAAATATTGTCCCACTTTCTTGTAGTCTCCATAGTGTCTGATAAGAAATCCACTGTCATTAGAATTGTTTCTTCTCTACAAATAAGATGTCATTTTTTTCTGTTTTCTTTTAAGAATGTATTCTTTGTATTTAATTTTCAGAAGTTCAATTATGGCATGTATCATTTCTTTGGGTTTATCCTCTTTAGAGTTTGCTCAGATTCTTGAATCTGTGAGTTTGTGTCTCTGATAAATGTAGAAAATTTTAAGCCCTTATTTCTTCAAGTACTTTTTCAGCCATACCTTCTTTCTTCTCTCCTTCTGAGATGCCACATGATAGTTTTATTGTTGCTGTTGTTATAGTCCCACATGTCCTTAAGCCTCTGTTCATTTTTTTCTCAGTCTATTTTCTCTCTTTTCAGATTTGGTAATTTCTATTGTTTTATCTTCGGGTTCACTCATTCTTTTCTGTTATTGAGCCATCCACTGAGCTTTTTATTTCAGATTGTGTTATTCAGATGAAATAAATCAACTTTCTAATCCAATCCTTGCCCTGTTTATGTGTCTTCTTTTGGGCCTCTTGTTATGTTGGAAACTGCTGTTCATAACAGATTGGAATTAGGCTTATTATTGCTTAATCCTGTAATAACTGGGTTCCTGATTCCCAGGGCTTATGTGGACATTCTAGGATACTGCTAATTTTAATTGACATTATCTTAACAAATTCCAGGCAGTCATCTTTCTGATAGTGGAACCAAGTTCCTGTTTAATTAACCACATTACCTCTACCTTAAATAAGCCCACTTTTTCTTGTTTGAACCTCTATCAATCATCTTCAAAAAGATAAGGAAGATGAAGGCCAGAAAGGGAAGGGAGTAAGAATGAAGGGAAAAAATCCTTGTAAAACTTGGTAATACCAAGTATTCTCTCAATAAAAGCATTTATTTCCTTTAACATTTAACTGGAACCTCTATTATCTGCACCTTATGCCTTTTGATCTTCTTTTTATTAAACAAGACAATAACAAGAAGAGAAAAAACAACAAAATCATTGGGGTATTATTTCATCTGAATTAGAATATTAACTCTTGAAATCAAAAACGAAATCTGCTGAAGTAATTATGGGAGTATCATGCTCTGTTTGTTATTTAGATCCTCTTTGTAATAATTCCACTTATTAAACTTCCAATGGGGGCGTGTTTTATTCTTTGATTTGGAAGATTGCCAGATCATCTTTTATGATCACTAACTAAAGAAAATGGAATAACTGTATATATATTTTTCTCCTTAAAACATTGGAGTACTAAGGCAAATACTGCTACCTATAGCCCAAGTTGCCCCTCACTGACTGTAGTATCTCTGGGAAGGTACTTGCCCTCATTTTTTCTTCAGCATCTCTACCTGCAAAATGTGAAAATATTAGAACCACCCATCCTTCACTGGTCTGTGAAACAAAAGTAGAACAACATTGTTTCAATGTTCTGTGAAAGAAAGATTTAAGATTCAGATGTAAGATTTGTCAATATTTGAGACCAAGTGCTCTAAAGCAGAGATGTATTTAGTCTAATAATATATACTAATTTGACTTTTACAGCAAAATAAAAGAAATAATAATTAATTGAAGAAGCTAATTTTTACTCTTTCTAGTTAGTGTCTTTTCTGCATTTTTAAAAATTTCGCTCCAGATCTGTGATCTACAAAGCATTAAGTGCAGTTAACCTTCATGATGTCCTATTTGCATTCTTCATTCTTACTACCCTTTTGATTTCACATTTAGTTTGTGTTTTATTCTTTTCAGACCGTTAGCAATATATTCTCAAATGAATATCTTTTTAGAAGGAACCAAAACTTTATTAGTAGCATTTGAATTTTAAGGTTTTAAATAAAGCAAGTATCTTGCCTCCTTGGTTTGAGAACCTTAAAGGTAAAATTTGTTAGAAATGTGATAAGAAAAGAAAAAAAATTATCTACTTAGCACAAGAAACAGAAGCAGAACTCTTACCCATTTTTTCTTAATTTTTCTCCAACAGTAAAACATGGGCCTGTTTTAATCAATATTAAATTATAACTTATGTTCTGTTCAGCATCTGAATATGTCATCATTATTTTTTTTTCAACTTAGATTCCTAATACCTACATGGCAACCTTTTTTTTGATAGGGTTTTTTGTTTTGGTTTTGGTTGTTTTTTTTTTGTTTTTTGTTTTTTGTTTTTTTTGTCCTTCTTGCACCTGCTATTTATTTATTTATTTATCTATTTATTTATTGTACTTTAGTTTCTGGGGTACATGTGCAGATCATGCAGGGTTGTTGCGTAGGTACATAAATGGCAAGGTGGTTTCCTTCCTCCATCCCCCATCACCTATAACTGGCGTTTCTCCCCATGTTATCCTTCCCCATGCTCCCTACTCCCTACTGTCCCTCTCCTAGGCTCCCCCCACAGACCCCAGTGTGTGATGCTCCCCTCCCTGTGTCCATGTGTTCTCATTGTTCAGCACCTGTCTATGAGTGAGAACATGTGGTGTTTGATTTTCTGTTCTTGTGTCAGTTTGCTGAGAATGATGGTTTCCAGATTTATCCATGTCCCTACAAAAGATACAAACTCATCATTTTTTATGGCTGCATAGTATTCCATGGTGTATATGTGCCACATTTTCCTTTTCCAGTCTATCATTGATGGGCATTTGGGTTGGTTCCTGGTCTTTGCTGTTGTAAACAGTGCTGCAATGAACATATGTGTGCATGTGTCTTCATAACAGAATGATTTATAACCCTTTGGGTATATACCCAGTAATGGGATTGCTGGGTCAAATGGAATTTCTATTTTAGGTCTTTGAGGAATTGCCACACTGTCTTCCACAATGGCTGAATTAATTTACACTCCCACCAACAGTGTAAAAGTGTTCATATTTCTCTACATCCTCTCTAGCATCTCTTGTCTCCAAATTTTTTAAGGAACACCATTCTAATTGGCGTGAGGTGGTATCTCAATGTGGATTTGATTTGCATTTCTCTAATGACCAGTGATGATGAGCATTTTTTCATATGTTTGTTGGCCTCAAATATGTCTTCTTTTGAAAAGTGTCTGTTCATATCCTTCACCCACTGTTGAATGGGTTTGTTTGTTGTTTTCTTGTAAATCTGTTTTAGTTCTTTGTAGATTCTGGATATTAGCCCTCTGTCAGATAAGTAGATTGCAAAAATTTTTTCCCATTCTGTTGGTTGCTGGTTCACTCTAATAATTGTTTCTTTTGCTGTATAGAAGCTCTGGAGTTTAATTAGATCCCATTTGTCTATTTTGCCTTTTGTTGCCAATGCTTTTGGTGTTTTAGTCATGAAGTTTTGGGGTTTTCTTGATAGGGGTTGAGGTAAAGAGAAGGTG